>JACCIA010000149.1:0-25565 GCA_018906985.1 Apocrypta bakeri | reverse complement strand
CAAAACTTATGCGCAAGCTCCTGAGCTTTGGCGCAAGCCTAAAAAACTTATGCGAAAGCTCCTGAACTTATGCTCAAAAATGAGAATCTTATTCGTAAGCTCCTGAGCTTAGGCGCAAGCCTCATAAACTTATGTGATAGACTGAAAAATTTTCGAAAGCTCCTGAGCTTATGCGCATGCTTCATAAACTTATGTGCTAGACTGAAAAATTTGCGGAAGCTCCTGAGCTTATGCTCAAAAATGAGAATCATATGTGCAAGCTCCTGAACTTAGGCTCAAGCCTAAAAAGTTATGCGAAAGCTCCTGAGCTTAAACGCAATCCTTAAAAACTGATTCGCAAGCTCCTGAGCCTAGGCGCAAGTTTCATAAACATGTTGAAAGTGCTAAACTAAAAAAATTTGCGAAAGCTCCTGAGCTTATGCTCAAAAATGTGAATCTTATGCACAAGCTCCTGAGCTTAGGCGCAAGCCTAAAAAACTTATGCGCAAGCTTCTGAGCTTAGGCGCAAGCCTCATAAACTTATGTGCTAGACTGAAAAAATTTGCGAAAGCTCCTGAGCTTGCTCAAAAATGAGAATCTTTTTCGCTAGCTCCTGAGCTTAGTGCGCAAGCCTCAATAAACTTATGTACAATACTAAAAAAATTTGCGGAAGCTCCTGAGCTTATGCTCAAAAATAGAATCATATGCGCAAGCTCCTGAGCTTAGGCGCAAGCCTAAAAAACTTATGCGAAAGCTCCCTGAGCTATGCTAAAAAAATGAGAACCTTCTGCTCAAGCTCCTGAGCTTAGTCGCAAGCCTCATAACTTATTGTGCAAGACTGAAAAATTAGCGAATGCTCTTGAGCTTATGCTCAAAAATGAGAATCTTATTCGCAAGCTCCTGAGCTTAGTCGCAAGCCTCATAAACTTATGTGCAAGACTGAAAAAATTAGCGAATGCTCCTGAGCTTATGCTCAAAAATGAGAATCTTATTCGCAAGCTCCTGAGCTTAGGCGCAAGCCTCATAAACTTATGTGATAAACTGAAAAATTTTCGAAAGCTCCTGAGCTTCTGCTCAAAAATGAGAATCTTATGCGCATGCTCCTGAGCTTAGGCGCAAGCCTCATAAACTTATGTGCCAGACTGAAAACATTTGCGAAAGCTCCTGAGCTTATGCTCAAAAATGAGAATCTTAGGCGCAAGCTCCTGAGCTTAGGCGCGAGCCTACAAAACTTATGCGCAAGCTCCTGAGCTTTGGCGCAAGCCTAAAAAACTTATGCGAAAGCTCCTGAACTTATGCTCAAAAATGAGAATCTTATTCGTAAGCTCCTGAGCTTAGGCGCAAGCCTCATAAACTTATGTGATAGACTGAAAAATTTTCGAAAGCTCCTGAGCTTATGCGCATGCTTCATAAACTTATGTGCTAGACTGAAAAATTTGCGGAAGCTCCTGAGCTTATGCTCAAAAATGAGAATCATATGTGCAAGCTCCTGAACTTAGGCTCAAGCCTAAAAAGTTATGCGAAAGCTCCTGAGCTTAAACGCAATCCTTAAAAACTGATTCGCAAGCTCCTGAGCCTAGGCGCAAGTTTCATAAACATGTTGAAAGTGCTAAACTAAAAAAAAATTTGCGAAAGCTCCTGAGCTTATGCTCAAAAATGTGAATCTTATGCACAAGCTCCTGAGCTTAGGCGCAAGCCTAAAAAACTTATGCGCAAGCTCCTGAGCTTAGGCGCAAGCCTCATAAACTTATGTGCTAGACTGAAAAAATTTGCGAAAGCTCCTGAGCTTATGCTCAAAAATGAGAATCTTTTTCGCTAGCTCCTGAGCTTAGGCGCAAGCCTCATAAACTTATGTACAATACTAAAAAAATTTGCGGAAGCTCCTGAGCTTATGCTCAAAAATGAGAATCATATGCGCAAGCTCCTGAGCTTAGGCGCAAGCCTAAAAAACTTATGCGAAAGCTCCTGAGCTTATGCTAAAAAATGAGAACCTTCTGCTCAAGCTCCTGAGCTTAGTCGCAAGCCTCATAAACTTATGTGCAAGACTGAAAAAATTAGCGAATGCTCTTGAGCTTATGCTCAAAAATGAGAATCTTATTCGCAAGCTCCTGAGCTTAGTCGCAAGCCTCATAAACTTATGTGCAAGACTGAAAAAATTAGCGAATGCTCCTGAGCTTATGCTCAAAAATGAGAATCTTATTCGCAAGCTCCTGAGCTTAGGCGCAAGCCTCATAAACTTATGTGATAAACTGAAAAATTTTCGAAAGCTCCTGAGCTTCTGCTCAAAAATGAGAATCTTATGCGCATGCTCCTGAGCTTAGGCGCAAGCCTCATAAACTTATGTGCCAGACTGAAAACATTTGCGAAAGCTCCTGAGCTTATGCTCAAAAATGAGAATCTTATGCGCAAGCTCCTGAGCTTATGCGCAAGCTTCATAACTTATGTGCCAGACTGAAAACATTTGCGAAAGCTCCTGAGCTTATGCTCAAAAATGAGAATCTTATGCGCAAGCTTCATAAACTTATGTGCAATACTGAAAAAATTTGCGGAAGCTCCTGAACTTATGCTCAAAAATGAGAATCATATGCGCAAGCTCCTGAACTTAGTCTCAAGCCTAAAAAGTTATGCGAAAGCTCCTGAGCTTAAACGCAATCCTTAAAAACTTATTCGCAAGCTGCTGAGCCTAGGCGCAAGATTCATAAACATGTTCAAAGTGCTAAACTAAAAAAATTAGCGAAAGCTCCTGAGCTTATGCTCAAAAATGTGAATCTTATGCGCAAGCTCCTGAGCTTAGGCGCAAGCCTCATAAACTTATGTGCTAGACTGAAAAAATTTGCGGAAGCTCCTTAGTTTATGCTCAAAAATGAGAATCTTATTCGCAAGCTCCTGAGCTTAGGCGCAAGCCTCATAAACTTATGTACCAGACTGAAAAACTTTTGCGAAAGCTCCTGAGCTTATGCTCAAAAATCAGAATCTTATGCATAAGCTCCTGAGCTTAGGCGCGAGCCTAAAAAACTTATGTGCAAGCTCCTTAGCCTAGGCGCAAGCTTCATAAACATGTTCAAAGTGCTAAACTAAAAAAATTTGCGAAAGCTCCTGAGCTTAGGCGCAAGCCTAAAAAACTTATTCGCAAGTTCCTGAGCCTAGGCGAAAGCTTCATAAACTTATGTGCTAGACTGAAAAAATTTGCGAAAGCTTCTGAGCTTATGCTCAAAAATGAGAATCATATGCGCAAGCTCCTGAGCTTAGGCGCAAGCCTAAAAAACTTATGCGACAGCTCCTGAGCTTATGCTAAAAAATGAGAACCTTATACTCAAGCTCCTGAGCTTAGTCGCAAGCCTCATAAACTTATGTGCAAGACTGAAAAAATTAGCGAAAGCTCCTGAGCTTATACTCAAAAATGAGAATCTTATTCGCAAGCTCCATAAACTTATGTACCAGACTGAAAAACTTTTGCGAAAGCTCCTGAGCTTATGCTCAAAAATCAGAATCTTATGCATAAGCTCCTGAGCTTAGGCGCGAGCCTAGAAAACTTATGTGCAAGACTGAAAAAATTTGCGAAAGCTCTTGAGCTTATGCTAAAAAATGAGAACCTTCTGCTCAAGCTCCTGAGCTTAGTCGCAAGCCTCATAAACTTATGTGATAGACTGAAAAATTTTCGAAAGCTCCTGAGCTTATGCTCAAAAATGAGAATCTTATGCGCAAGCTCCTGAGCTTAGGCGCAAGCCTCATAAACTTATGTGCCAGACTGAAAACATTTGCGAAAGCTCCTGAGCTTATGCTCAAAAATCAGAATCTTATGCATAAGCTCCTGAGCTTAGGCGCGAGCCTAAAAAACTTATGTGCAAGCTCCTTAGCCTAGGCGCAAGCTTCATAAACATGTTCAAAGTGCTAAACTAAAAAAATTTGCGAAAGCTCCTGAGCTTAGGCGCAAGCCTAAAAAACTTATTCGCAAGTTCCTGAGCCTAGGCGAAAGCTTCATAAACTTATGTGCTAGACTGAAAAAATTTGCGAAAGCTTCTGAGCTTATGCTCAAAAATGAGAATCTTATTCGCAAGCTCCTGAGCTTAGTCGCAAGCCTCATAAACTTATGTGCTAGACTGAAAAAATTAGCGAAAGCTCCTGAGCTTATGCTCAAAAAAGAGAATCTTATTCGCAAGCTCCTGAGCTTAGTCGCAAGCCTCATAAACTTATGTGCTAGACTGAAAAATTTGCGGAAGCTCCTGAGCTTATGCTCAAAAATGAGAATCATATGTGCAAGCTCCTGAACTTAGGCTCAAGCCTAAAAAGTTATGCGAAAGCTCCTGAGCTTAAACGCAATCCTTAAAAACTTATTCGCAAGCTCCTGAGCCTAGGCGCAAGTTTCATAAACATGTTCAAAGTGCTAAACTAAAAAAATTTGCGAAAGCTCCTGAGCTTATGCTCAAAAATGTGAATCTTATGCACAAGCTCCTGAGCTTAGGCGCAAGCCTAAAAAACTTATGCGCAAGCTCCTGAGCTTAGGCCCAAGCCTCATAAACTTATGTGCTAGACTGAAAAAATTTGCGAAAGCTCCTGAGCTTATGCTCAAAAATGAGAATCTTTTTCGCTAGCTCCTGAGCTTAGGCGCAAGCCTCATAAACTTATGTACAATACTAAAAAAATTTGCAGAAGCTCCTGAGCTTATGCTCAAAAATGAGAATCATATGCGCAAGCTCCTGAGCTTAGGCGCAAGCCTAAAAAACTTATGCGAAAGCTCCTGAGCTTATGCTAAAAAATGAGAACCTTCTGCATAAGCTCCTGAGCTTAGGCGCGAGCCTAGAAAACTTATTTGCAAGACTGAAAAAATTTGCGAAAGCTCTTGAGCTTATGCTCAAAAATGAGAATCTTAGGCGCAAGCTCCTGAGCTTAGGCGCGAGCCTACAAAACTTATGCGCAAGCTCCTGAGCTTAGGCGCAAGCCTAAAAACTTATGCGAAAGCTCCTGAGCTTATGCTAAAAAATGAGAACCTTCTGCTCAAGCTCCTGAGCTTAGTCGCAAGCCTCATAAACTTATGTGATAGACTGAAAAATTTTCGAAAGCTCCTGAGCTTATGCTCAAAAATGAGAATCTTAGGCGCAAGCTCCTGAGCTTAGGCGCGAGCCTACAAAACTTATGCGCAAGCTCCTGAGCTTAGGCGCAAGCCTCATAAACTTATGTGCTAGACTGAAAAAATTTGCGAAAGCTCCTAAGCTTATGCTCAAAAATGAGAATCTTTTTCGCTAGCTCCTGAGCTTAGGCGCAAGCCTCATAAACTTATGTACAATACTAAAAAAATTTGCGGAAGCTCCTGAGCTTATGCTCAAAAATGAGAATCATATGCGCAAGCTCCTGAGCTTAGGCGCAAGCCTAAAAAACTTATGCGAAAGCTCCTGAGCTTATGCTAAAAAATGAGAACCTTCTGCTCAAGCTCCTGAGCTTATTCGCAAGCCTCATAAACTTATGTGCAAGACTGAAAAAATTAGCGAATGCTCTTGAGCTTATGCTCAAAAATGAGAATCTTATTCGCAAGCTCCTGAGCTTAGTCGCAAGCCTCATAAACTTATGTGCAAGACTGAAAAAATTAGCGAATGCTCCTGAGCTTACGCTCAAAAATGAGAATCTTATTCGCAAGCTCCTGAGCTTAGGCGCAAGCCTCATAAACTTATGTGATAGACTGAAAAATTTTCGAAAGCTCCTGAGCTTCTGCTCAAAAATGAGAATCTTATGCGCATGCTCCTGAGCTTAGGCGCAAGCCTCATAAACTTATGTGCCAGACTGAAAACATTTGCGAAAGCTCCTGAGCTTATGCTCAAAAATGAGAATCTTATGCGCAAGCTCCTGAGCTTATGCGCAAGCTTCATAAACTTATGTGCCAGACTGAAAACATTTGCGAAAGCTCCTGAGCTTATGCTCAAAAATGAGAATCGTATGCGCAAGCTCCTGAGCTTATGCGCAAGCTTCATAAACTTATGTGCAATACTGAAAAAATTTGCGGAAGCTCCTGAACTTATGCTCAAAAATGAGAATCATATGCGCAAGCTCCTGAACTTAGTCTCAAGCCTAAAAAGTTATGCGAAAGCTCCTGAGCTTAAACGCAATCCTTAAAAACTTTTTCGCAAGCTGCTGAGCCTAGGCGCAAGCTTCATAAACATGTTCAAAGTGCTAAACTAAAAAAATTAGCGAAAGCTCCTGAGCTTCTGCTCAAAAATGTGAATCTTATGCGAAAGCTCCTGAGCTTATGCTAAAAAATGAGAACCTTCTGCTCAAGCTCCTGAGCTTAGTCGCAAGCCTCATAAACTTATGTGATAGACTGAAAAATTTTCGAAAGCTCCTGAGCTTATGCTCAAAAATGAGAATCTTAGGCGCAAGCTCCTGAGCTTAGGCGCGAGCCTACAAAACTTATGCGCAAGCTCCTGAGCTTAGGCGCAAGCCTCATAAACTTATGTGCTAGACTGAAAAAATTTGCGAAAGCTCCTAAGCTTATGCTCAAAAATGAGAATCTTTTTCGCTAGCTCCTGAGCTTAGGCGCAAGCCTCATAAACTTATGTACAATACTAAAAAAATTTGCGGAAGCTCCTGAGCTTATGCTCAAAAATGAGAATCATATGCGCAAGCTCCTGAGCTTAGGCGCAAGCCTAAAAAACTTATGCGAAAGCTCCTGAGCTTATGCTAAAAAATGAGAACCTTCTGCTCAAGCTCCTGAGCTTATTCGCAAGCCTCATAAACTTATGTGCAAGACTGAAAAAATTAGCGAATGCTCTTGAGCTTATGCTCAAAAATGAGAATCTTATTCGCAAGCTCCTGAGCTTAGTCGCAAGCCTCATAAACTTATGTGCAAGACTGAAAAAATTAGCGAATGCTCCTGAGCTTACGCTCAAAAATGAGAATCTTATTCGCAAGCTCCTGAGCTTAGGCGCAAGCCTCATAAACTTATGTGATAGACTGAAAAATTTTCGAAAGCTCCTGAGCTTCTGCTCAAAAATGAGAATCTTATGCGCATGCTCCTGAGCTTAGGCGCAAGCCTCATAAACTTATGTGCCAGACTGAAAACATTTGCGAAAGCTCCTGAGCTTATGCTCAAAAATGAGAATCTTATGCGCAAGCTCCTGAGCTTATGCGCAAGCTTCATAAACTTATGTGCCAGACTGAAAACATTTGCGAAAGCTCCTGAGCTTATGCTCAAAAATGAGAATCTTATGCGCAAGCTCCTGAGCTTATGCGCAAGCTTCATAAACTTATGTGCAATACTGAAAAAATTTGCGGAAGCTCCTGAACTTATGCTCAAAAATGAGAATCATATGCGCAAGCTCCTGAACTTAGTCTCAAGCCTAAAAAGTTATGCGAAAGCTCCTGAGCTTAAACGCAATCCTTAAAAACTTTTTCGCAAGCTGCTGAGCCTAGGCGCAAGCTTCATAAACATGTTCAAAGTGCTAAACTAAAAAAATTAGCGAAAGCTCCTGAGCTTCTGCTCAAAAATGTGAATCTTATGCGCAAGCTCCTGAGCTTAGGCGCAAGCCTCATAAACTTATGTGCTAGACTGAAAAAATTTGCGGAAGCTCCTGAGTTTATGCTCAAAAATGAGAATCTTATTCGCAAGCTCCTGAGCTTAGGCGCAAGCCTCATAAACTTATGTGCTAGACTGAAAAATTTTCGAAAGCTCCTGAGCTTATGCTCAAAAATGAGAATCTTATTCGCATGCTCCTGAGCTTAGGCGCAAGCCTCATAAACTTATGTGCCAGACTGAAAACATTTGCGAAAGCTCCTGAGCTTATGCTCAAAAATGAGAATCTTATGCGCAAGCTCCTGAGCTTATGCGCAAGCTTCATAAACTTATGTGCCAGACTGAAAACATTTGCGAAAGCTCCTGAGCTTATGCTCAAAAATGAGAATCTTATGCGCAAGCTCCTGAGCTTATGCGCAAGCTTCATAAACTTATGTGCAATACTGAAAAAATTTGCGGAAGCTCCTGAACTTATGCTCAAAAATGAGAATCATATGCGCAAGCTCCTGAACTTAGTCTCAAGCCTAAAAAGTTATGCGAAAGCTCCTGAGCTTAAACGCAATCCTTAAAAACTTTTTCGCAAGCTGCTGAGCCTAGGCGCAAGCTTCATAAACATGTTCAAAGTGCTAAACTAAAAAAATTAGCGAAAGCTCCTGAGCTTCTGCTCAAAAATGTGAATCTTATGCGAAAGCTCCTGAGCTTATGCTAAAAAATGAGAACCTTCTGCTCAAGCTCCTGAGCTTAGTCGCAAGCCTCATAAACTTATGTGATAGACTGAAAAATTTTCGAAAGCTCCTGAGCTTATGCTCAAAAATGAGAATCTTAGGCGCAAGCTCCTGAGCTTAGGCGCGAGCCTACAAAACTTATGCGCAAGCTCCTGAGCTTAGGCGCAAGCCTCATAAACTTATGTGCTAGACTGAAAAAATTTGCGAAAGCTCCTAAGCTTATGCTCAAAAATGAGAATCTTTTTCGCTAGCTCCTGAGCTTAGGCGCAAGCCTCATAAACTTATGTACAATACTAAAAAAATTTGCGGAAGCTCCTGAGCTTATGCTCAAAAATGAGAATCATATGCGCAAGCTCCTGAGCTTAGGCGCAAGCCTAAAAAACTTATGCGAAAGCTCCTGAGCTTATGCTAAAAAATGAGAACCTTCTGCTCAAGCTCCTGAGCTTATTCGCAAGCCTCATAAACTTATGTGCAAGACTGAAAAAATTAGCGAATGCTCTTGAGCTTATGCTCAAAAATGAGAATCTTATTCGCAAGCTCCTGAGCTTAGTCGCAAGCCTCATAAACTTATGTGCAAGACTGAAAACATTTGCGAAAGCTCCTGAGCTTATGCTCAAAA
Organism: Apocrypta bakeri; assembly: GCA_018906985.1. Lineage (NCBI taxonomy): Eukaryota > Metazoa > Arthropoda > Insecta > Hymenoptera > Pteromalidae > Apocrypta > Apocrypta bakeri. Next base: position 16,741 of record JACCIA010000149.1, on the reverse strand, counting down.
ATGAGAATCTTATGCGCAAGCTCCTGAGCTTATGCGCAAGCTTCATAAACTTATGTGCAATACTGAAAAAATTTGCGGAAGCTCCTGAACTTATGCTCAAAAATGAGAATCATATGCGCAAGCTCCTGAACTTAGTCTCAAGCCTAAAAAGTTATGCGAAAGCTCCTGAGCTTAAACGCAATCCTTAAAAACTTTTTCGCAAGCTGCTGAGCCTAGGCGCAAGCTTCATAAACATGTTCAAAGTGCTAAACTAAAAAAATTAGCGAAAGCTCCTGAGCTTCTGCTCAAAAATGTGAATCTTATGCGCAAGCTCCTGAGCTTAGGCGCAAGCCTCATAAACTTATGTGCTAGACTGAAAAAATTTGCGGAAGCTCCTGAGTTTATGCTCAAAAATGAGAATCTTATTCGCAAGCTCCTGAGCTTAGGCGCAAGCCTCATAAACTTATGTGCTAGACTGAAAAATTTTCGAAAGCTCCTGAGCTTATGCTCAAAAATGAGAATCTTATTCGCAAGCTCCTGAGCTTAGGCGCAAGCCTCATAAACTTATGTACCAGACTGAAAAACTTTTGCGAAAGCTCCTGAGCTTATGCTCAAAAATCAGAATCTTATGCATAAGCTCCTGAGCTTAGGCGCGAGCCTAAAAAACTTATGTGCAAGCTCCTTAGCCTAGGCGCAAGCTTCATAAACATGTTCAAAGTGCTAAACTAAAAAAATTTGCGAAAGCTCCTGAGCTTATGCTCAAAAATGAGTATCTTTTTCGCTAGCTCCTGAGCTTAGGCGCAAGCCTCATAAACTTATGTACAATACTAAAAAAATTTGCGGAAGCTCCTGAGCTTATGCTCAGAAATGAGAATCATATGCGCAAGCTCCTGAGCTTAGGCGCAAGCCTAAAAAACTTATGCGAAAGCTCCTGAGCTTATGCTAAAAAATGAGAACCTTCTGCTCAAGCTCCTGAGCTTAGTCGCAAGCCTCATAAACTTATGTGCAAGACTGAAAAAATTAGCGAAAGCTCCTGAGCTTATGCTCAAAAATGAGAATCTTATTCGCAAGCTCCTGAGCTTAGTCGCAAGCCTCATAAACTTATGTACCAGACTGAAAAACTTTTGCGAAAGCTCCTGAGCTTATGCTCAAAAATCAGAATCTTATGCATAAGCTCCTGAGCTTAGGCGCGAGCCTAAAAAACTTATGTGCAAGCTCCTTAGCCTAGGCGCAAGCTTCATAAACATGTTCAAAGTGCTAAACTAAAAAAATTTGCGAAAGCTCCTGAGCTTAGGCGCAAGCCTAAAAAACTTATTCGCAAGTTCCTGAGCCTAGGCGAAAGCTTCATAAACTTATGTGCTAGACTGAAAAAATTTGCGAAAGCTTCTGAGCTTATGCTGAAAAATGTGAATCATATGCGCAAGCTCCTGAGCTTAGGCGCAAGCCTAAAAAACTTATGCGACAGCTCCTGAGCTTATGCTAAAAAATGAGAACCTTCTGCTCAAGCTCCTGAGCTTAGTCGCAAGCCTCATAAACTTATGTGCAAGACTGAAAAAATTAGCGAAAGCTCCTGAGCTTATGCTCAAAAATGAGAATCTTATTCGCAAGCTCCTGAGCTTAGTCGCAAGCCTCATAAACTTATGTGCAATACTAAAAAAATTTGCGGAAGCTCCTGAGCTTATGCTCAGAAATGAGAATCATATGCGCAAGCTCCTGAGCTTAGGCGCAAGCCTAAAAAACTTATGCGAAAGCTCCTGAGCTTATGCTAAAAAATGAGAACCTTCTGCTCAAGCTCCTGAGCTTAGTCGCAAGCCTCATAAACTTATGTGCAAGACTGAAAAAATTAGCGAAAGCTCCTGAGCTTATGCTCAAAAATGAGAATCTTATTCGCAAGCTCCTGAGCTTAGTCGCAAGCCTCATAAACTTATGCGAAAGCTCCTGAGCTTATGCTAAAAAATGAGAACCTTCTGCTCAAGCTCCTGAGCTTAGTCGCAAGCCTCATAAACTTATGTGCAAGACTGAAAAAATTTGCGGAAGCTCCTGAGCTTATGCTCAAAAATGAGAATCTTATTCGCAAGCTCCTGAGCTTAGTCGCAAGCCTCATAAACTTATGCGAAAGCTCCTGAGCTTATGCTAAAAAATGAGAACCTTCTGCTCAAGCTCCTGAGCTTAGTCGCAAGCCTCATAAACTTATGTGCAAGACTGAAAAAATTTGCGGAAGCTCCTGAGCTTATGCTCAAAAATGAGAATCATATGTGCAAGCTCCTGAACTTAGGCTCAAGCCTAAAAAGTTATGCGAAAGCTCCTGAGCTTAAACGCAATCCTTAAAAACTTATTCGCAAGCTCCTGAGCCTATGCGCAATTTTCATAAACATGTTCAAAGTGCTAAACTAAAAAAATTTGCGAAAGCTCCTGAGCTTAGGCGCAAGCCTAAAAAACTTATGCGCAAGCTCCTGAGCTTAGGCGCAAGCCTCATAAACTTATGTGCTAGACTGAAAAAATTTGCGAAAGCTCCTGAGCTTATGCTCAAAAATGAGTATCTTTTTCGCTAGCTCCTGAGCTTAGGCGCAAGCCTCATAAACTTATGTACAATACTAAAAAAATTTGCGGAAGCTCCTGAGCTTATGCTCAGAAATGAGAATCATATGCGCAAGCTCCTGAGCTTAGGCGCAAGCCTAAAAAACTTATGCGAAAGCTCCTGAGCTTATGCTAAAAAATGAGAACCTTCTGCTCAAGCTCCTGAGCTTATGCTCAAAAATGAGAATCTTATGCGCAAGCTCCTGAGCTTAGTCGCAAGCCTCATAAACTTATGTGCTAGACTGAAAAAATTTGCGAAAGCTCCTGAGCTAATGCTTAAAAATAAGAATCTTATGCGCAAGCTCCTGAGCTTAGGCGCGAGCCTAAAAAACTTATGAGCAAGCCCCTGAGATTAGGCGCAAGCCTAAAAAAGTATATGCGCAAGCTCCTGAGCTTATATCCAAGTCTAAAACACTAATTCGCAAGATCCTGAGCTTAGGCGCAAGCTTCATAAACTTATGTGCAATACTGAAAAAATTTGCGGAAGCTCCTGAACTTATGCTCAAAAATGAGAATCATATGCGCAAGCTCCTGAACTTAGTCTCAAGCCTAAAAAGTTATGCGAAAGCTCCTGAGCTTAAACGCAATCCTTAAAAACTTATTCGCAAGCTGCTGAGCCTAGGCGCAAGCTTCATAAACATGTTCAAAGTGCTAAACTAAAAAAATTTGCGAAAGCTCCTGAGCTTAGGCGCAAGCCTAAAAAACTTATGCGCAAGCTCCTGAGCTTAGGCGCAAGCCTCATAAACTTATGTGCAAGACTGAAAAAATTAGCGAAAGCTCCTGAGCTTATGCTCAAAAATGAGAATCTTATTCGCAAGCTCCTGAGCTTAGTCGCAAGCCTCATAAACTTATGTGCAATACTAAAAAAATTTGCGGAAGCTCCTGAGCTTATGCTCAGAAATGAGAATCATATGCGCAAGCTCCTGAGCTTAGGCGCAAGCCTAAAAAACTTATGCGAAAGCTCCTGAGCTTATGCTAAAAAATGAGAACCTTCTGCTCAAGCTCCTGAGCTTAGTCGCAAGCCTCATAAACTTATGTGCAAGACTGAAAAAATTAGCGAAAGCTCCTGAGCTTATGCTCAAAAATGAGAATCTTATTCGCAAGCTCCTGAGCTTAGTCGCAAGCCTCATAAACTTATGCGAAAGCTCCTGAGCTTATGCTCATTAATGTGAATCTTATGCGCAAGCTCCTGAGCTTAGTCGCAAGCCTCATAAACTTATGTGCAAGACTGAAAAAATTAGCGAAAGCTCCTGAGCTTATGCTCAAAAATGAGAATCTTATTCGCAAGCTCCTGAGCTTAGTCGCAAGCCTCATAAACTTATGCGAAAGCTCCTGAGCTTATGCTAAAAAATGAGAACCTTCTGCTCAAGCTCCTGAGCTTAGTCGCAAGCCTCATAAACTTATGTGCAAGACTGAAAAAATTTGCGGAAGCTCCTTAGCTTATGCTCAAAAATGAGAATCATATGTGCAAGCTCCTGAACTTAGGCTCAAGCCTAAAAAGTTATGCGAAAGCTCCTGAGCTTAAACGCAATCCTTAAAAACTTATTCGCAAGCTCCTGAGCCTAGGCGCAATTTTCATAAACATGTTCAAAGTGCTAAACTAAAAAAATTTGCGAAAGCTCCCTGAGCTTAGGCGCAAGCCTAAAAAACTTATGCGCAAGCTCCTGAGCTTAGGCGCAAGCCTCATAAACTTATGTGCTAGACTGAAAAAATTTGCGAAAGCTCCTGAGCTTATGCTCAAAAATGAGTATCTTTTTCGCTAGCTCCTGAGCTTAGGCGCAAGCCTCATAAACTTATGTACAATACTAAAAAAATTTGCGGAAGCTCCTGAGCTTATGCTCAGAAATGAGAATCATATGCGCAAGCTCCTGAGCTTAGGCGCAAGCCTAAAAAACTTATGCGAAAGCTCCTGAGCTTATGCTAAAAAATGAGAACCTTCTGCTCAAGCTCCTGAGCTTATGCTCAAAAATGAGATTCTTATGCGCAAGCTCCTGAGCTTAGTCGCAAGCCTCATAAACTTATGTGCTAGACTGAAAAAATTTGCGAAAGCTCCTGAGCTAATGCTTAAAAATAAGAATCTTATGCGCAAGCTCCTGAGCTTAGGCGCGAGCCTAAAAAACTTATGAGCAAGCCCCTGAGATTAGGCGCAAGCCTAAAAAAGTATATGCGCAAGCTCCTGAGCTTATATCCAAGTCTAAAACACTAATTCGCAAGATCCTGAGCTTAGGCGCAAGCTTCATAAACTTATGTGCAATACTGAAAAAATTTGCGGAAGCTCCTGAACTTATGCTCAAAAATGAGAATCATATGCGCAAGCTCCTGAACTTAGTCTCAAGCCTAAAAAGTTATGCGAAAGCTCCTGAGCTTAAACGCAATCCTTAAAAACTTATTCGCAAGCTGCTGAGCCTAGGCGCAAGCTTCATAAACATGTTCAAAGTGCTAAACTAAAAAAATTAGCGAAAGCTCCTGAGCTTATGCTCAAAAATGTGAATCTTATGCGCAAGCTCCTGAGCTTAGGCGCAAGCCTCATAAACTTATGTGCTAGACTGAAAAAATTTGCGGAAGCTCCTGAGTTTATGCTCAAAAATGAGAATCTTATTCGCAAGCTCCTGAGCTTAGGCGCAAGCCTCATAAACTTATGTGCTAGACTGAAAAATTTTCGAAAGCTCCTGAGCTTATGCTCAAAAATGAGAATCTTATTCGCAAGCTCCTGAGCTTAGGCGCAAGCCTCATAAACTTATGTACCAGACTGAAAAACTTTTGCGAAAGCTCCTGAGCTTATGCTCAAAAATCAGAATCTTATACATAAGCTCCTGAGCTTAGGCGCGAGCCTAAAAAACTTATGTGCAAGCTCCTTAGCCTAGGCGCAAGCTTCATAAACATGTTCAAAGTGCTAAACTAAAAAAATTTGCGAAAGCTCCTGAGCTTAGGCGCAAGCCTAAAAAACTTATTCGCAAGTTCCTGAGCCTAGGCGAAAGCTTCATAAACTTATGTGCTAGACTGAAAAAATTTGCGAAAGCTTCTGAGCTTATGCTCAAAAATGAGAATCATATGCGCAAGCTCCTGAGCTTAGGCGCAAGCCTAAAAAACTTATGCTACAGCTCCTGAGCTTATGCTAAAAAATGAGAACCTTATACTCAAGCTCCTGAGCTTAGTCGCAAGCCTCATAAACTTATGTGCAAGACTGAAAAAATTTGCGAAAGCTCTTGAGCTTATGCTCAAAAATGAGAATCTTATTCGCAAGCTCCTGAGCTTAGGCGCAAGCCTCATAAACTTATGTGATAGACTTAAAAAATTTGCGAAAGTTCCTGAGCTAATGCTCAAAAATAAGAATCTTATGCGGAAGCTCCTGAGCTTAGGCGTAAGCCTCATAAACTTATGTGCTAGACTGAAAAAATTTGCGAAAGCTCCTGAGCTTATGTTAAAAAATGAGAATCATATGCGCAAGCTCCTGAGCTTAGGCGCAAGCCTAAAAAACTCAGTCGCAAGCTCTTGAGCCTAGGCGCAAGCTTCATAAACATGTTCAAAGTGCTAAACTGAAAAAATTTGCGAAAGTTCCTGAGCTTATGCTAAAAAATGAGAATCTTATGCGCAAGCTCCTGAGCATAGGCGCAAGGCTAAAAAACTTATGTGCAAGACTGAAAAAATTAGCGAAAGCTCTTGAGCTTATGCTCAAAAATGAGAATCTTATGCGCAAGCTCCTGAGCCTAGGCGCAAGCCTCATAAACTTATGTGCTAGACTGAAAAAATTTGCGAAAGCTCCTGAGCTTATGCTCAAAAATGAGAATCTTATGCACAAGCTCCTGAGCTTAGGCGCGAGCCTAAAAAACTTATGCGCAAGCTCCTGAGATTAGGCGCAAGCCTAAAAAAGCATATGCGCAAGCTCCTGAGCTCAGATCCAAGTCTAAAACACTAATTCGCAAGATCCTGAGCTTAGGCGCAAGCCTCATAAACTTATGTACCATACTGACAAACTTTTGCGAAAGCTCCTGAGCTTATGCTCAAAAATGAGAATCTTATGCGCAAGCTCCTAGGCCTAGGCGCAAGCCTCATAAACTTATGTGCTAGACTGAAAAAATTGCGAAAGCTCCTGAGCTTATGCTCAAAAATGAGAATCTTATGCGCAAGCTCCTGAGCTTAGTCGCAAGCCTAAAAAACTTATGTGCAAGACTGAAAAAATTTGCGAAAGCTCCTAAGCTTATGCTCAAAAATGATAATCATATGCGCAAGCTCCTGAGCCTAGGCGCAAGCTTAATAAACTTATGTGCTAGACTGAAAAAATTTGCGGAAGCTCCTGAGCTTATTCTCAAAAATGAGAATCATATGTGCAAGCTCCTGAGCATAGGCGCAAGCCTAAAAAATTATGCGAAAGCTCCTGAGCTTATGCTCATAAATGAGAATCTTAGGCGCAAGCTCCTGAGCTTAGGAGTAAGCCTAAAAAAACTTATGTGCTAGACTGAAATAATTTGCGAAAGCTCCTAAGCTTATGCTCAAAAATGAGAATCATATGCGCAAGCTCCTGAGCTTAGGCGCAAGCCTTTAAAATTTATTCGCCAGCTCCTGAGCCTAGGCGCAAGCTTCATAAACATGTTCAAAGTGCTAAACTGAAAAAATTGGCGAAAGTTCCTGAGCTTATGCTCAAAAATGAGAATCTTATGCGCAAGCTCCTGAGCCTAGGCGCAAGCTTAATAAACTTATGTGCTAGACTGAAAAAAATTGCGAAAGCTCTTGAGCTTATGCTCAAAAATGAGAATCTTATGCGCAAGCTCCTGAGCCTAGGCGCAAGCCTCATAATCTTATGTGCTAGACTGAAAAAATTTGCGAAAGCTCCTGAGCTTATGCTCAAAAATGAGAATCTTATGCGCAAGCTCCTGAGCTTAGGCGCGAGCCTAAAAAACTTATGCGCTAGCTCCTGAGATTAGGCGCAAGCCTAAAAAAGCATATGCGCAAGCTCCTGAGCTCAGATCCAAGTCTAAAACACTAATTCGCAAGATCCTGAGCTTAGGCGCAAGCCTCATAAACTTATGTACCATACTGACAAACTTTTGCGAAAGCTCCTGAGCTTATGCTCAAAAATGAGAATCTTATGCGCAAGCTCCTGAGCCTAGGCGCAAGCCTCATAAACTTATGTGCTAGACTGAAAAAATTTGCGAAAGCTCCTGAGCTTATGCTCAAAAATGAGAATCTTATGCGCAAGCTCCTGAGCTTAGTCGCAAGCCTAAAAAACTTATGTGCAAGACTGAAAAAATTTGCGAAAGCTCCTAAGCTTATGCTCAAAAATGAGAATCATATGCGCAAGCTCCTGAGCTTAGGCGCGAGCCTAAAAAACTTATGAGCAAGCTCCTGAGATTAGGCGCAAGCCTAAAAAAGTATATGCGCAAGCTCCTGAGCTTATATCCAAGTCTAAAACACTAATTCGCAAGATCCTGAGCTTAGGCGCAAGCCTCATAAACTTATGTACCATACTGACAATCTTTTGCGAAAGCTCCTGAGCTTATGCTCAAAAATGAGAATCTTATGCGCAAGCTCCTGAGCTTAGGCGCGAGCCTAAAAAACTTATTCGCAAGCTCCTGAGCCTAGGCGCACGCTTCATAAACATGTTCAAAGTGCTAAGCTAAAAAAATTTGCGAAAGCTCCTGAGCTTATGCACAAAAATGAGAACCTTATGCGCAAGCTCCTGAGCTTAGTCGCAAGCTTCATAAACTTATGTGCAAGACTGAAAAAATTTGCGAAAGCACCTGATCTTATGCTAAAAAATGAGAATCATATGCGCAAGCTCCTGAGCTTAGGCGCTAGCCTAAAAAACTCATTCGCAAGCTCTTGAGCCTAGGCGCAAGCTTCATAAACATGTTCAAAGTGCTAAACTGAAAAAATTTGCGAAAGCTCCTGAGCTTATGCTCAAAAATGAGAACCTTATGCGCAAGCTCCTGAGCTTAGTCGCAAGCTTCATAAACTTATGTGCAATACTGAAGAAATTTGTGGAAGCTCCTGAGCTTATGCTCAAAAATGAGAATCATATGCGCCAGCTCCTGAGCCTAGGCCCGAGCCTAAAAAACTTATGCGCAAGCTCCTGAGCTTTGGCGCAAGCCTCAAAAAACTTAAGCGCAATCGCCTTAGATTAGGCGCAAGCCTAAAAAACTTATGCGAAAGCTCCTGACCTTCGGCGTAAGCCTAAAAAAACTTATGTGCAAGACTTAAAAAATTTGCGAAAAGTTCCTGAGCTAATGCTCAAAAATAAGAATCTTATGCGCAAGCTCCTGAGCTTAGGCGTAAGCCTCATAAACTTATGTGCTAGACTGAAAAAATTTGCGAAAGCTCCTGAGCATATGCTCAAAAATGAGAATCTTTTTCGCAAGCTCCTGAGCTTAGGCGCAAGCCTCATAAACTTATGTGCAAGACTGAAAAAATTTGCGAAAGCACCTGATCTTATGCTAAAAAATGAGAATCATATGCGCAAGCTCCTGAGCTTAGGCGCTAGCCTAAAAAACTCATTCGCAAGCTCTTGAGCCTAGGCGCAAGCTTCATAAACATGTTCAAAGTGCTAAACTGAAAAAATTTGCGAAAGTTCCTGAGCTTATGCTCAAAAATGAGAATCTTATGCGCAAGCTCCTGAGCATAGGCGCAAGCCTAAAAAACTTATGTGCAAGACTGAAAAAATTAGCGAAAGCTCTTGAGCTTATGCTCAAAAATGAGAATCTTATGCGCAAGCTCCTGAGCCTAGGCGCAAGCCTCATAAACTTATGTGCTAGACTGAAAAAATTTGCGAAAGCTCCTGAGCTTATGCTCAAAAATGAGAATCTTATGCGCAAGCTCCTGAGCTTAGGCGCGAGCCTAAAAAACTTATGAGCAAGCTCCTGAGATTAGGCGCAAGCCTAAAAAAGTATATGCGCAAGCTCCTGAGCTTATATCCAAGTCTAAAACACTAATTCGCAAGATCCTGAACTTAGGCGCAAGCCTCATAAACTTATGTACCATACTGACAATCTTTTGCGAAAGCTCCTGAGCTTATGCTCAAAAATGAGAATCTTATGCGCAAGCTCCTGAGATTAGGCGCGAGCCTAAAAAACTTATTCGCAAGCTCCTGAGCCTAGGCGCACGCTTCATAAACATGTTCAAAGTGCTAAGCTAAAAAAATTTGCGAAAGCTCCTGAGCTTATGCTCAAAAATGAGAACCTTATGCGCAAGCTCCTGAGCTTAGTCGCAAGCTTCATAAACTTATGTGCAATACTGAAAAAATTTGTGGAAGCTCCTGAGCTTATGCTCAAAAATGAGAATCATATGCGCCAGCTCCTGAGCCTAGGCCCGAGCCTAAAAAACTTATGCGCAAGCTCCTGAGCTTTGGCGCAAGCCTCAAAAAACTTAAGCGCAATCGCCTTAGATTAGGCGCAAGCCTAAAAAACTTATGCGAAAGCTCCTGACCTTCGGCGTAAGCCTAAAAAATCTATGTGCTAGCTGCTGAGCCTACACGTAAGCTCCTTAAACTTATGTGCAAGACTTAAAAAATTTGCGAAAGCTCCTGAGCTTAGGCGCGAGACTAAAAAACTTAAGCGCAATCTCCTGAGATTAGGCGAGAGCCTAAAAAGCTTATGTGCAAGCTGCTGAGCCTAGGCGTAAGCTTCATAAACTTATGTGCAAGACTGAAAAAATTTGCGAAAGTTCTTGAGCTAATGCTCAAAAATGAGACTCTTATACGGAAGCTCCTGAGCTTAGGCCCGAGCCTAAAAAACTTATGCGCAAGCTCCTGAGCTTTGGCGCAAGCCTCAAAAAACTTATTCGCAAGTTCCTCAGCTTAGGCGAAAGCCAAAAAAACTTATGCGAAAGCTCCTGAGCTTAGGCGCGAGCCTAAAAAACTTAAGCGCAATCTCCTGAGATTAGGCGCAAGCCTAAAAAACTTATGCGAAAGGTTCTGAGCTTAGGCACGAGCCTAAAAAACTTAAGCGCAATCTCCTTAGATTAGGCGCAAGCCTAAAAAACTTATGCGAAAGCTCCTGACCTTCGGCGTAAGCCTAAAAAACTTATGTGCTAGCTGCTGAGCCTAGACGTAAGCTCCTTAAACTTATGTGCAAGACTGAAAAAATTTGCGAAAGCTCCTGAGCGTAGGCGCGAGCCTAAAAAACTTAAGCGCAATCTCCTGAGATTAGGCGCAAGCCTAAAAAGCTTATGTGCAAGCTGCTGAGCCTAGGCGTAAGCTTCATAAACTTATGTGCAAGACTGAAAAAATTTGCGAAAGTTCTTGAGCTAATGCTCAAAAATGAGACTCTTATGCGGAAGCTACTGAGCTTAGGCCCGAGCCTAAAAAACTTATGCGCAAGCTCCTGAGCTTTGGCGCAAGCCTCAAAAAACTTATTCGCAAGTTCCTCAGCTTAGGCGAAAGCCTAAAAAACTTATGCGAAAGCTCCTGAGCTTAGGCGCGAGCCTAAAAAACTTAAGCGCAATCTCCAGAGATTAGGCGCAAGCCTAAAAAACTTATGTGCAAGCTGCTGAGCCTAGGCGTAAGCTTCATAAACTTATGTGCAAGACTGAAAAAATTTGCGAAAGTTCCTGAGCTAATGCTCAAAAATCAGAATCTTATGCGGAAGCTACTGAGCTTAGGCGCCAGACTAAAAAACTTAAGCGCAATCTCCTGAGATTAGGCGCAAGCCTAAAAAACTTATGCGAAAGGTTCTGAGCTTAGGCGCGAGCCTAAAAAACTTAAGCGCAATCTCCTGAGATTATGCGCAAACCTAAAAAACTTATGCGAAAGCTCCTGACCTTTGGCGTAAGCCTAAAAAACTTATGTGCAAGCTGCTGAGCCTAGGCGAAGGCTTCATAAACTTATGTGCAAGACTAAAAAAATTTGCGAAAGCTCCTGAGCTAAGGCCTAAGCTTCATAAACTTATGTGCAAGTCTGAAAAAATTTGCGAAAGCTCCTGAGCTTTGGCGCAAGCCTCAAAAAACTTATTCGCAAGTTCCTGAGCTCTGGCGCGAGCCTAAAAAACTTAAGCGCAATCTCCTGAGATTAGGCGCAAGCCTAAAAAACTTATGTGCAAGCTGCTGAGCCTAGGCGTAAGCTTCATAAACTTATGTGCAAGACTGAAAAAATTTGCGAAAGCTCCTGAGCTTAGGCGAGAGCCTAAAAAACTTAAGCGCAATCTCCTGAGATTAGGAGCGAGCCTAAAAAACTTATGCGAAAGCTCCTGACCTTTGGCGTAAGCTTAAGAAACTTATGTACAAGCTGCTGAGCCTAGGCGTAAGCTTCATAAACTTATGTGCAAGACTGAAAAAATTTGTGAAAGTTCCTGAGCTAATGCTCAAAAATGAGAATCTTATGCGGAAGCTCCTGAGCTTAGGCCCGAGCCTAAAAAACTTATGCGCAAGCTCCTGAGATTAGGCGCAAGCCGAAAAAACTTATGCGAATGGTTCTGAGCTTAGGCGAGAGCGTAAAAAACTTAAGCGCAATCTCCTGAGATTATACGCAAGCCTAAAAAACTTATGCGAAAGCACCTGACCTTTGGCGTAAGCCTAAAAAACTTATGTGCAAGCTGCTGAGCCTAGGCGTAAGCTTCATAAACTTATGTGCAAGACTGAAAAAATTTGTGAAAGTTCCTGAGCTAATGCTCAAAAATGAGAATCTTATGCGGAAGCTCCTGAGCTTAGGCCCGACCCTAAAAAACTTATGCGGAAGATCCTGAGCTTAGGCGCGAGCCTAAAAAACTTATGTGCAAGCTGCTGAGCCTAGGCGTAAGCTTCATAAACTAATGTGCAAGACTGAAAAAATTTGCGAAAGCTCCTGAGCTTAGGCGCGAGCCTAAAAAACTTAAGCGCAATCTCCTGAGATTAGGCGCAAGCCTAAAAAATTTATGCGAAAGCTCCTGAACTTTGGCGTAAGCCTAAAATATTTATGTTCAAGCTCCTGAGCCTAGGCGAAAGCTTCATAAACTTATGTGCAAGACTGAAAAAATTTGCGAAAGTTCCTGAGCTAATGCTCAAAAATGAGAATCTTATGCGCAATCTCCTGAGATTAGGCGCAAGCCTAAAAAACTTATGCGAAAGCTCCTGAACTTTGGCGTAAGCCTAAAATATTTATGTTCAAGCTCCTGAGCCTAGGCGAAAGCTTCATAAACTTATGTGCAAGACTGAAAAAATTTGCGAAAGTTCCTGAGCTAATGCTCAAAAATGAGAATCTTATGCGGAAGCTCCTGAGCTTAGGCGCGAGCCTAAAAAACTTAAGCGCTATCTCCTGAGATTAGGCGCAAGCCTAAAAAACTTATGCGAAGGCACCTGACCTTTGGCGTAAGCCTAAAAAACTTATGTGCAAGCTCCTGAGCCTAGGCGTAAGCTTCATAAACTAATGTGCAAGACTGAAAAAATTTGCGAAAGCTCCTGAACTTATGGTCACAAATGAGAATCTTATGCGCAAGCTCCTGAGCTAAGGCGCAAGCCTCAAAAAGTTATGTGCAAGACTGAAAAAAATTTGCGAAAGATCCTGAGCTTAGGCGCGAGCCTAAACAACTTAAGCGCAATCTCCTGAATTAGGCGCAAGCCTAAAAAACTTATTCGCAAGTTCCTGAGCTTTGGCGCGAGCCTAAAAAACTTAAGCGCAATCGCCTTAGATTAGGCGCAAGCCTAAAAAACTTATTAGCAAATTCCTGAGCTTTGGCGCGAGCCTAAAAAACTTATGTGCAAGCTGCTGAGCCTAGGCGTAAGCTTCATAAACTTATGTGCAAGACTGAAAAAATTTGCGTAAGCTCCTGAGCTTAGGCGCGAGCCTAAAAAACTTAAGCGCAATCTCCTGAGATTAGGCACAAGCCTAAAAAACTTATGCGAAAGCTCCTGACCTTTGGCGTAAGCCTAAAAAACTTAAGCGCAATCTCCTGAGCTTAGGCGCGACCCTAAACAACTTAAGCGCAAACGCCTGAGATTAGGCGCGAGCCTAAAAAACTTATGCGAAAGGTTCTGAGCTTAGGCGCGAGCCTAAAAAACTTAAGCGCAATCTCCTGAGATTATGCGCAAGCCTAAAAAGCTTATGCGAAAGCACCTGACCTTTGGCGTAAGCCTAAAAAACTTATGTGCAAGCTCCTGAGCCTAGGCGTAAGCTTCATAAACTTATGTGCAAGACTGGAAAAATTTGCGAAAGCTCCTGAGCTAATGCTCAAAAATGAGAATCTTAGGGGTGAGCCTAAAATCTTATGCGCAAGCTCCTGAGCTTAGGCACGAGCCTCATAAACTTATGTGCAAGACTGAAAAAATTTGCGAAAGTTCCTGAGCTAATGCTCAAAAATGAGAATCTTATGCGGAAGCTCCTGAGCTTAGGCGCGAGCCTAAAAAATTTAAGCGCTATCTCCTGAGATTAGGCGCAAGCCTAAAAAACTTATGCGAATGGTTCTGAGCTTAGGCGAGAGCGTAAAAAACTTAAGCGCAATCTCCTGAGATTATGCGCAAGCCTAAAAAGCTTATGCGAAAGCACCTGACCTTTGGCGTAAGCCTAAAAAACTTATGTGCAAGCTCCTGAGCCTAGGCGTAAGCTTCATAAACTTATGTGCAAGACTGGAAAAATTTGCGAAAGCTCCTGAGCTAATGCTCAAAAATGAGAATCTTAGGGGTGAGCCTAAAATCTTATGCGCAAGCTCCTGAGCCTAGGCGTAAGCTTCATAAACTAATGTGCAAGACTGAAAAAATTTGCGAAAGCTCCTGAACTTATGTTCACAAATGAGAATCTTATGCGCAAGCTCCTGAGCTAAGGCGCAAGCCACAAAAAGTTATGTGCAAGACTGAAAAAAATTTGCGAAAGATCCTGAGCTTAGGCGCGAGCCTAAACAACTTAAGCGCAATCTCCTGAGATTAGGCGCAAGCCTAAAAAACTTATTCGCAAGTTCCTGAGCTTTGGCGCGAGCCTAAAAAACTTAAGCGCAATCGCCTTAGATTAGGCGCAAGCCTAAAAAACTTATTAGCAAATTCCTGAGCTTTGGCGCGAGCCTAAAAAACTTATGTGCAAGCTGCTGAGCCTAGGCGTAAGCTTCATAAACTTATGTGCAAGACTGAAAAAATTTGCGTAAGCTCCTGAGCTTAGGCGCGAGCCTAAAAAACTTAAGCGCAATCTCCTGAGATTAGGCGCAAGCCTAAAAAACTTATGCGAAAGCTCCTGACCTTTGGCGTAAGCCTAAAAAACTTAAGCGCAATCTCCTGAGCTTAGGCGCGACCCTAAACAACTTAAGCGCAAACGCCTGAGATTAGGCGCGAGCCTAAAAAACTTATGCGAAAGGTTCTGAGCTTAGGCGCGAGCCTAAAAAACTTAAGCGCAATCTCCTGAGATTATGCGCAAGCCTAAAAAGCTTATGCGAAAGCACCTGACCTTTGGCGTAAGCCTAAAAAACTTATGTGCAAGCTCCTGAGCCTAGGCGTAAGCTTCATAAACTTATGTGCAAGACTGGAAAAATTTGCGAAAGCTCCTGAGCTAATGCTCAAAAATGAGAATCTTAGGGGTGAGCCTAAAATATTATGCGCAAGCTCCTGAGCTTAGGCACGAGCCTCATAAACTTATGTGCAAGACTGAATAACTTTTGCGAAAGCTCCTGAGCTTATGCTCAAAAATGAGAATCTTATGCGCAAGTTTCTGAGCTTAGGCGCAAGCCTCAAAAACTTATGTGCAAGACTGAAAAAATTTTCGAAAGCTCCTGAGCTTATGCTCAAAAATGAGAATCTTATGCGCAATCTCCTGAGATTAGGCGCAAGCCTAAAAAACATATGCGAAAGCTCCTGACCTTTGGCGTAAGCCTAAAAAAACTTATGTGCCAGACTAAAAAAATTTGCGAAAGCTCCTGAGCTTATGCTCAAAAATGAGAATCATATGCGCAAGTTCCTGAGCTTAGGCGCAAGCCTCAAAAACTTATGTGCAAGACTGAAAAACTTTTGCGAAAGCTCCTGACCTTTGGCGTAAGCCTAATAAACTTATGTGCAAGCTCCTGAGCCTAGGCGTAAGCTTCATAAATTTATGCGCAAGCTCCTGAGCTTAGGAGCACTTCTAAAAAACTTATGAGCAATCTCCTGAGATTAGGCGCAAGCCTAAAAAACTTATGCGAAAGCTCCTAAGCTTAGGCGTAAGCCTAAATAAGTTATGTGCAAGCTCCTGAGGCTAGGCGTAAGCTTCATAAACTTATGTGCAAGACTGAAAAACTTTGCGAAAGCTCCTGAGCTAATGCTCAAAAATGAGAATCTTATGCGGAAGCTCCTGAGTTTGAACGCGAGCCTAAAAAACTTAAGCGCAATCTCCTGAGCTAAGGCGATAGCCTCAAAAAACTTATTCGCAATCTCCTCAGCTTAGGCGAAAGCCTAAAAAACTTATGCGAAAGCTCCTGAGCTTAGGCACGAGCCTAAAAAATTTAAGCGCAATCTCCTGAGATTAGGCGCAAGCCTAAAAAACTTATGTGCAAGACTGAATAAATTTTGTGAAAGCTCCTGAGCTCATGCTCAAAAATGAGAATCTTATGCGCAAGCTCCTGAGCTTAGGCGCAAGTCTCATAAATTTATGTGCAAGACTGAAAAAATTTGCGAAAGCTCCTGAGCTTATGCTATAAAATGAGAATCTTATGCTCATGTTCCTGAGCTTAGGCGCAAGCCTAAAAAACTTATCCAAAAGCTCCTGACCTTTGGCGTAAGCCTAAAAAACTTATGTGCATGCTCCTGAGCCTAGGCGTAAGCTTCATAAACTTACGTGCAAGACTGAAAACATTTGCGAAAGCTCCTGAGCTTATGCTCAATAATGAGAATCTTAGGGGTGAGCCTAAAAAACGTATGCGCAATCTCCTGAGATTAGGCGCAAGCCTAAAAAACTTATGCAAAAGCTCCTGACCTTTGGCGTAAGCCTAAAAAACTTATTCGCAAGTTCCTGAGATTAGGCGCAAGCCTAAATAACTTATGTGTAAGCTCCTGAGCCTAGGCGTAAGCTTCATAAACTTATGTGCAAGACTGAAAACATTTGCGAAAGCTCCTGAGCTTATGCTCAAAAATGAGAATCTTAGGGGTGAGCCTAAAAAACTTATGCGCAATCTCCTGAGATTAGGCGCAAGCCTAAAAAACTTATGCGAAAGCTCCTGAGCTTAGTCGCAAGGCTCAAAAATCTTATTCGCAAGTTCCTCAGCTTAGTCGAAAGCCTAAAAAACTTAAGCGCAATCTCCTCAGATTAGGCGCCAGTCTAAAAAACTTATGC
>JACCIA010000148.1:0-25587 GCA_018906985.1 Apocrypta bakeri | reverse complement strand
TTTTCAATGTTATTTTCGTATTCTAGGTGCAATTTCGCTTTGTATTACGAAATTATCAATAAATTCTACTCGATATTGCACCCTGCAACTGCTCTATGCAGTATAGATAGTCAGATTTGACGTTTTCGCTCTCACCTCCTATACACCGATACAACGACAGAAATGCTCATTTTCTATGTTTGTATATTATTCTAGGTGCAATTTCGCTTTGCATTACGTATTTCTTAACTGCCTCTATTCGATAATGCACCCGGTAACTGCCCTATACAGTTAAAATAGCCGTATATAGTGATTTCCGTTTCTCCTCGTTTTTGAACGTTTCAGCTCGTGAAAAGCTCAAAAACGAGGAGAAAAAAAATCTTTATTTTCGATGTTATTTTCTTATCCTAGGTGCAATTTCGCTTTGTATTACGAAATTATCAATAAATCCTACTCGATATTGCACCCTGCAACTGATCTATGCAGTATATATAGTCAGATTTTACGTTTTCGCTCTCACCTCCTATACACCGATTCAACGACAGAAATGCTCATTTTCTATGTTTGTATATTATTCTAGGTGCAATTTCGCTTTGCATTACGTATTTCTTAACTGCCTCTATTCGATAATGCACCCGGTAACTGCCCTATACAGTTAAAATAGCCGTATATAGTGATTTCCGTTTCACCTCGTTTTTGAACGTTTCAGCTCGTGAAAAGCACAAAAACGAGGAGAAAATAAAATCTTCGTTTTCAATGTTATTTTCTTATTCTAGGTGCAATTTCGCTTTGTATTACGAAATTATCAATAAATTCTACTCGATATTGCACCCTGCAACTGATCTATGCAGTATATATAGTCAGATTTTACGTTTTCGCTCTCACCTCCTATACACCGATTCAACGACAGAAATGCTCATTTTCTATGTTTGTATATTATTCTAGGTGCAATTTCGCTTTGCATTACGTATTTCTTAACTGCCTCTATTCGATAATGCACCCGGTAACTGCCCTATACAGTTAAAATAGCCGTATATAGTGATTTCCGTTTCTCCTCGTTTTTGAACGTTTCAGCTCGTGAAAAGCTCAAAAACGAGGAGAAAAAAAAATCTTCGTTTTCGATGTTATTTTCTTATTCTAGGTGCAATTTCGCTTTGTATTACGAAATTATCAATAAATTCTACTCGATATTGCACCCTGCAACTGCTCTATGCAGTATAGATAGTCAGATTTTACGTTTTCGCTCTCACCTCCTATACACCGATTCAACGACAGAAATGCTCATTTTCTATGTTTGTATATTATTCTAGGTGCAATTTCGCTTTGCATTACGTATTTCTTAACTGCCTCTATTCGATAATGCACCCGGTAACTGCCCTATACAGTTAAAATAGCCGTATATAGTGATTTCCGTTTCTCCTCGTTTTTAAACGTTTCAGCTCGTGAAAAGCTCAAAAACGAGGAGAAAACAAAATCTTCGTTTTCGATGTTATTTTCTTATCCTAGGTGCAATTTCGCTTTGTATTACGAAATTATCAATAAATCCTACTCGATATTGCACCCTGCAACTGATCTATGCAGTATATATAGTCAGATTTTACGTTTTCGCTCTCACCTCCTATACACCGATTCAACGACAGAAATGCTCATTTTCTATGTTTGTATATTATTCTAGGTGCAATTTCGCTTTGCATTACGTATTTCTTAACTGCCTCTATTCGATAATGCACCCGGTAACTGCCCTATACAGTTAAAATAGCCGGATATAAGTGATTTCCGTTTCACCTCGTTTTTGAACGTTTCAGCTCGTGAAAAGCACAAAAACGAGGAGAAAATAAAATCTTCGTTTTCGATGTTATTTTCTTATTCCTAGGTGCAATTTCGCTTTGTATTACGAAATTATCAATAAATTCTACTCGATATTGCACCCTGCAACTGATCTATGCAGTATATATAGTCAGATTTTACGTTTTCGCTCTCACCTCCTATACACCGATTCAACGACAGAAATGCTCATTTTCTATGTTTGTATATTATTCTAGGTGCAATTTCGCTTTGCATTACGTATTTCTTAACTGCCTCTATTCGATAATGCACCCGGTAACTGCCCTATACAGTTAAAATAGCCGGATATAGTGATTTCCGTTTCTCCTCGTTTTTGAACGTTTCAGCTCGTGAAAAGCTCAAAAACGAGGAGAAAATAAAATCTTCGTTTTCGATGTTATTTTCTTATTCTAGGTGCAATTTCGCTTTGTATTACGAAATTATCAATAAATTCCTACTCGATATTGCACCCTGCAACTGATCTATGCAGTATATATAGTCAGATTTTACGTTTTCGCTCTCACCTCCTATACACCGATTCAACGACAGAAATGCTCATTTTCTATGTTTGTATATTATTCTAGGTGCAATTTCGCTTTGCATTACGTATTTCTTAACTGCCTCTATTCGATAATGCACCCGGTAACTGCCCTATACAGTTAAAATAGCCGGATATAATGATTTCCGTTTCACCTCGTTTTTGAACGTTTCAGCTCGTGAAAAGCACAAAAACGAGGAGAAAATAAAATCTTCGTTTTCAATGTTATTTTCTTATTCTAGGTGCAATTTCGCTTTGTATTACGAAATTATCAATAAATTCTACTCGATATTGCACCCTGCAACTGATCTATGCAGTATATATAGTCAGATTTTACGTTTTCGCTCTCACCTCCTATACACCGATTCAACGACAGAAATGCTCATTTTCTATGTTTGTATATTATTCTAGGTGCAATTTCGCTTTGCATTACGTATTTCTTAACTGCCTCTATTCGATAATGCAGCCGGTAACTGCCCTATACAGTTAAAATAGCCGTATATAGTGATTTCCGTTTCTCCTCGTTTTTGAACGTTTCAGCTCGTGAAAAGCATCAAAAACGAGGAGAAAAAAAAATCTTCGTTTTCGATGTTATTTTCTTATTCTAGGTGCAATTTCGCTTTGTATTACGAAATTATCAATAAATTCTACTCGATATTGCACCCTGCAACTGATCTATGCAGTATATATAGTCAGATTTTACGTTTTCGCTCTCACCTCCTATACACCGATTCAACGACAGAAATGCTCATTTTCTATGTTTGTATATTATTCTAGGTGCAATTTCGCTTTGCATTACGTATTTCTTAACTGCCTCTATTCGATAATGCACCCGGTAACTGCCCTATACAGTTAAAATAGCCGTATATAGTGATTTCCGTTTCACCTCGTTTTTGAACGTTTCAGCTCGTGAAAAGCACAAAAACGAGGAGAAAACAAAATCTTCGTTTTCAATGTTATTTTCTTATTCTAGGTGCAATTTCGCTTTGTATTACGAAATTATCAATAAATTCTACTCGATATTGCACCCTGCAACTGATCTATGCAGTATATATAGTCAGATTTTACGTTTTCGCTCTCACCTCCTATACACCGATTCAACGACAGAAATGCTCATTTTCTATGTTTGTATATTATTCTAGGTGCAATTTCGCTTTGCATTACGTATTTCTTAACTGCCTCTATTCGATAATGCACCCGGTAACTGCCCTATACAGTTAAAATAGCCGGATATAATGATTTCCGTTTCTACCTCGTTTTTGAACGTTTCAGCTCGTGAAAAGCATCAAAAACGAGGAGAAAATAAAATCTTCGTTTTCGATGTTATTTTCTTATTCTAGGTGCAATTTCGCTTTGTATTACGAAATTATCAATAAATTCTACTCGATATTGCACCCTGCAACTGATCTATGCAGTATATATAGTCAGATTTTACGTTTTCGCTCTCACCTCCTATACACCGATTCAACGACAGAAATGCTCATTTTCTATGTTTGTATATTATTCTAGGTGCAATTTCGCTTTGCATTACGTATTTCTTAACTGCCTCTATTCGATAATGCACCCGGTAACTGCCCTATACAGTTAAAATAGCCGTATATAGTGATTTCCGTTTCACCCTCGTTTTTGAACGTTTCAGCTCGTGAAAATGCACAAAAACGAGGAGAAAAAAAAATCTTTATTTTCGATGTTATTTTCTTATCCTAGGTGCAATTTCGCTTTGTATTACGAAATTATCAATAAATCCTACTCGATATTGCACCCTGCAACTGATCTATGCAGTATATATAGTCAGAATTTACGTTTTCGCTCTCACCTCCTATACACCGATTCAACGACAGAAATGCTCATTTTCTATGTTTGTATATTATTCTAGGTGCAATTTCGCTTTGCATTACGTATTTCTTAACTGCCTCTATTCGATAATGCACCCGGTAACTGCCCTATACAGTTAAAATAGCCGTATATAGTGATTTCCGTTTCTCCTCGTTTTTGAACGTTTCAGCTCGTGAAAAGCACAAAAACGAGGAGAAAATAAAATCTTCGTTTTCGATGTTATTTTCTTATTCTAGGTGCAATTTCGCTTTGTATTACGAAATTATCAATAAATTCTACTCGATATTGCACCCTGCAACTGATCTATGCAGTATATATAGTCAGATTTTACGTTTTCGCTCTCACCTCCTATACACCGATTCAACGACAGAAATGCTCATTTTCTATGTTTGTATATTATTCTAGGTGCAATTACGCTTTGCATTACGTATTTCTTAACTGCCTCTATTCGATAATACAGCCGGTAACTGCCCTATACAGTTAAAATAGCCGTATATAGTGATTTCCGTTTCTCCTCGCTTCTCATCGTTTTTGAACGTTTCAGCTCGTGAAAAGCACAAAAACGAGGAGAAAACAAAATCTTCGTTTTCAATGTTATTTTCTTATTCTAGGTGCAATTTCGCTTTGTATTACGAAATTATCAATAAATTCTACTCGATATTGCACCCTGCAACTGCTCAATGCAGTATAGATAGTCAGATTTGACGTTTTCGCTCTCACCTCCTATACACCGATTCAACGACAGAAATGCTCATTTTCTATGTTTGTATATTATTCTAGGTGCAATTTCGCTTTGTATTACGAAATTATCAATAAATTCTACTCTAAATTGCACCCTGCAACTGATCTATGCAGTATATATAGTCAGATTTTACGTTTTCGCTCTCACCTCCTATACACCAATTCAACGACAGAAATGCTCATTTTCTATGTTTGTATATTATTCTAGGTGCAATTTCGATTTGCATTACGTATTTCTTAACTGCCTCTATTCGATAATGCACCCGGTAACTGCCCTATACAGTTAAAATAGCCGTATATAAGTGATTTCCGTTTCATCCTCGTTTTTGAACGTTTCAGCTCGTGAAAAGCTCAAAAACGAGGAGAAAAAAAATCTTAGTTTTCGATGTTATTTTCTTATCCTAGGTGCAATTTCGCTTTGTATTACGAAATTATCAATAAATTCTACTCGATATTGCACCCTGCAACTGATCTATGCAGTATATATAGTCAGATTTTACGTTTTCGCTCTCACCTCCTATACACCGATTCAACGACAGAAATGCTCATTTTCTATGTTTGTATATTATTCTAGGTGCAATTTCGCTTTGCATTACGTATTTCTTAACTGCCTCTATTCGATAATACAGCCGGTAACTGCCCTATACAGTTAAAATAGCCGTATATAGTGATTTCCGTTTCTCCTCGTTTTTGAACGTTTCAGCTCGTGAAAAGCTCAAAAACGAGGAGAAAAAAAAATCTTCGTTTTCGATGTTATTTTCTTATTCTAGGTGCAATTTCGCTTTGTATTACGAAATTATCAATAAATTCTACTCGATATTGCACCCTGCAACTGATCTATGCAGTATATATAGTCAGATTTTACGTTTTCGCTCTCACCTCCTATACACCGATTCAACGACAGAAATGCTCATTTTCTATGTTTGTATATTATTCTAGGTGCAATTTCGCTTTGCATTACGTATTTCTTAACTGCCTCTATTCGATAATGCACCCGGTAACTGCCCTATACAGTTAAAATAGCCGTATATAGTGATTTCCGTTTCTCCTCGTTTTTGAACGTTTCAGCTCGTGAAAAGCTCAAAAACGAGGAGAAAACAAAATCTTCGTTTTCGATGTTATTTTCTTATTCTAGGTGCAATTTCGCTTTGTATTACGAAATTATCAATAAATTCTACTCGATATTGCACCCTGCAACTGATCTATGCAGTATATATAGTCAGATTTTACGTTTTCGCTCTCACCTCCTATACACCGATTCAACGACAGAAATGCTCATTTTCTATGTTTGTATATTATTCTAGGTGCAATTCCGCTTTGCATTACGTATTTCTTAACTGCCTCTATTCGATAATGCACGCGATAACTGCCCTATACAGTTAAAATAGCCGTATATAGTGATTTCCGTTTCTACTCGTTTTTGAACGTTTCAGCTCGTGAAAAGCTCAAAAACGAGGAGAAAACAAAATCTTCGTTTTCGATGTTATTTTCTTATTCTAGGTGCAATTTCGCTTTGTATTACGAAATTATCAATAAATTCTACTCGATATTGCACCCTGCAACTGATCTATGCAGTATATATAGTCAGATTTTACGTTTTCGCTCTCACCTCCTATATACCGATTCAACTACAGAATTGCTCATTTTCTATGTTTGTATATTATTCTAGGTGCAATTTCGCTTTGCATTACATATTTCTTAACTGCCTCTATTCGATAATACAGCCGGTAACTGCCCTATACAGTTAAAATAGCCGTATATAGTGATTTCCGTTTCACCTCGTTTTTGAACGTTTCAGCTCGTGAAATGCTCAAAAACGAGGAGAAAAAAAAATCTTCGTTTTCGATGTTATTTTCTTATCCTAGGTGCAATTTCGCTTTGTATTACGAAATTATCAATAAATTCTACTCGATATTGCACCCTGCAACTGCTCTATGCAGTATAGATAGTCAGATTTTACGTTTTCGCTCTCACCTCCTATACACCGATTCAACGACAGAAATGCTCATTTTCTATGTTTGTATATTATTCTAGGTGCAATTTCGCTTTGCATTACGTATTTCTTAACTGCCTCTATTCGATAATGCACCCGGTAACTGCCCTATACAGTTAAAATAGCCGGATATAATGATTTCCGTTTCACCTCGTTTTTGAACGTTTCAGCTCGTGAAAAGCACAAAAACGAGGAGAAAATAAAATCTTCGTTTTCGATGTTATTTTCTTATTCTAGGTGCAATTTCGCTTTGTATTACGAAATTATCAATAAATTCTACTCGATATTGCACCCTGCAACTGATCTATGCAGTATATATAGTCAGATTTTACGTTTTCGCTCTCACCTCCTATACACCGATTCAACGACAGAAATGCTCATTTTCTATGTTTGTATATTATTCTAGGTGCAATTTCGCTTTGCATTACGTATTTCTTAACTGCCTCTATTCGATAATGCACCCGGTAACTGCCCTATACAGTTAAAATAGCCGGATATAATGATTTCCGTTTCACCTCGTTTTTGAACGTTTCAGCTCGTGAAAAGCACAAAAACGAGGAGAAAATAAAATCTTCGTTTTCGATGTTATTTTCTTATTCTAGGTGCAATTTCGCTTTGTATTACGAAATTATCAATAAATTCTACTCGATATTGCACCCTGCAACTGATCTATGCAGTATATATAGTCAGATTTTACGTTTTCGCTCTCACCTCCTATACACCGATTCAACGACAGAAATGCTCATTTTCTATGTTTGTATATTATTCTAGGTGCAATTTCGCTTTGCATTACGTATTTCTTAACTGCCTCTATTCGATAATGCACCCGGTAACTGCCCTATACAGTTAAAATAGCCGTATATAGTGATTTCCGTTTCTCCTCGTTTTTGAACGTTTCAGCTCGTGAAAAGCTCAAAAACGAGGAGAAAACAAAATCTTCGTTTTCGATGTTATTTTCTTATTCTAGGTGCAATTTCGCTTTGTATTACGAAATTATCAATAAATTCTACTCGATATTGCACCCTGCAACTGATCTATGCAGTATATATAGTCAGATTTTACGTTTTCGCTCTCACCTCCTATACACCGATTCAACGACAGAAATGCTCATTTTCTATGTTTGTATATTATTCTAGGTGCAATTTCGCTTTGCATTACGTATTTCTTAACTGCCTCTATTCGATAATGCACCCGGTAACTGCCCTATACAGTTAAAATAGCCGGATATAATGATTTCCGTTTCACCTCGTTTTTGAACGTTTCAGCTCGTGAAAAGCACAAAAACGAGGAGAAAATAAAATCTTCGTTTTCGAATGTTATTTTCTTATTCTAGGTGCAATTTCGCTTTGTATTACGAAATTATCAATAAATTCTACTCGATATTGCACCCTGCAACTGATCTATGCAGTATATATAGTCAGATTTTACGTTTTCGCTCTCACCTCCTATACACCGATTCAACGACAGAAATGCTCATTTTCTATGTTTGTATATTATTCTAGGTGCAATTTCGCTTTGCATTACGTATTTCTTAACTGCCTCTATTCGATAATGCACCCGGTAACTGCCCTATACAGTTAAAATAGCCGGATATAATGATTTCCGTTTCACCTCGTTTTTGAACGTTTCAGCTCGTGAAAAGCACAAAAACGAGGAGAAATAAAATCTTCGTTTTCGATGTTATTTTTCTTATCTAGGTGCAATTTCGCTTGTATTACGAAATTATCAATAATTCTACTCGATATTGCACCCTGCAACTGATAATTGTCACGTCCTAGACGGACTTGTGTGTATAAGGATGATGTATTTTTTTTTAGCCACAATCTTTCGATTGTATAGCTAGGGATGCTTACGAATTAATATTATATGTTTCAATTTATAATTATATACGTTGGAAGGTTGGACATGGAAGTTTAGGAAATTTATGCAATTTTAAATAGAGAACTGTATAGATTCATATAGAAATCACTAGTCTTATTTTAATTACAAAAATAGGAAAATTTGGAGATTGATTCGTTTAGTTTCAGATATTACTATGAACATTCATATAGAAATCACTATAGTTTTCTCTGAGATGATAAACAAATGCAGAATATAGGAAATTTAGGAGGTTAGTTCATTCAATTTCAAAGATCACTACATACATTCATATAGAAATCACTATAGCTTTCTCTGAATATATAAATGAACAATGGAAAATAGAAAAGTTGGTAATGAATTTGGAGTTTTTTTTTTTATATAGGAGTTCAAATTATTTACTCTGTTTTTTTTAGTAAGAATTTAAGGTATTTTTAATTTAAAGTAAGAGAAATAATATACAAGATTATTTTTACTCACTCTTTGTTTCGTTGTTGACACCTTTTCTCGCTTGGTAACTTGTTAGATTTTTTTTTAGCAACTTGTTGGATTTCAAAATTTGGTAAAAGAACTTGTTGGATTTCAAATTTAGTAAAGAACTTGTTGGATTTCAAAATTTAAAAAAGAACTTGTTGGATTTCAAAATTTAAAAAAAGAACTTGTTGGATTTCAAAATTTAAAACTCTGGCTCTGGCTCGTTGGCTCTGGCTCTGGTTTTGTCAAACTTGAGACTGTGACTGAGTCTCCCTGAGTACGAGTCCGTATCCCAGTGCAAGTCCGTTTTCAGCGGGGGATGCAGGGCCTTTTAAAGGTTTTGACCGCGTAATTTCGTAGAAGAAAGGGGCTGGTATTTTGAGTCAGTTACCAATTAGAAAAAATGTCAACGCCTACATTTTCTTTGATTGGCTTAAGAAAAAAAGGAATGAGTACAAATTATTACAGACTAATATTATATAGTTTCTTAATAATAATTTAACAATTGCATTTATTATTAACAATTTTATGTCACTTAAAGAGCGAATTATATGAATCGAAACGCATATAATTTATAGCGAGTAAAATTATTAATAATTTACATTCAAATATTGTTTATAAGTAATTGTTAATCACTAAATTTAAAATTAATCTAAACAGTAAAATGATATAAACATAGCTTATTTAAATTTTGAAAGTTATTCTAAATATTATTATTTATAATTAATCTTATTTTGTATAACGGTATGTATAATAAAAGAATAATATATTGTTATATGCATAAAAATGTACACATAAAAATATTTTTATGGTTGTTATTGTATATAAAATTTGAAATATTTAGTTAAGAATTGAGTTAAATAAATTACGAATGTGGAACTCTCAGTTTTTAAAAACTAGTGGAAAGTTTCCCTTATTTTCTAACGGTACATTAACGGTTTTTTTAAGAAAATGCGCAGTACATTTAGTAGGCGGAGTTAGTTGTTAAAAGAAATTTAGTCTAGACAATTTTCGGCGAAAGTCGGAAACGTAAATCTCCAATCTTCAATGTTCTGCTAAAAATCAATGCATCTACTTTGGTCGTTCTTGTAGTGCAGCTGAAGATGACCTAACGGTACATTCGTTGGTGTCCTGCTCATAACTTCAGGATTAGGTTAACAGACTGATGCGCAACGGGTGGTGGCTGGTAGTGAATCTTGTGCTTCCATTTTTTTAGTTTCCTGTCTCTTGTTTCTTTTAGATTTTTTTTGTGTAGAGTGATCATTGTCAGTAAGTGAAAGGTTTTCGGTATAGATGAGAAAAAGGGAAGAGAAGAGAAAAAAAAAATTTTATCTCTTTTCTTAGATTTTCGCCGGACGTTACACCTCCCTTACAAAAACGATTACTAGGTGATTTGAGTCTAAACGAGAATAAACTAGTATCGTTCCTCTGTGTATTACTATGCTAATTTTTACAAAGACGTAATGTAGATATATATATTTTTTTATAACTGATGTAATGAGAAAAAAGCTGAATTTGATGGAAGAGAGTGTTTTACTATTTGTACTTGAGCTTCTGGTTGAATGCTTATAACGTGATGAACTGGTTGTATTTGTTGGAAACTTTGTTGTTGATTTGCGTTTTCAGCATGAACTACGTTAAATGATCTTAGTTCAGTTTCCTGACTATTTAGATCTCCGTAAATTGTTGATTTTTCAACATTAGTTTTTGCTGTATTTAATTTGGTTTCAGATTTACTCAGATAGAGAAGAAGTTGTGCAACGGAGCTCCATAATGCACCGAGGAGATGTAAACTCCATCCGTACATTTGGTGTAGCATATATCCATTTACACATACACCAACCAGCATTTTTATAGCTTGAATAGCCATAATTATAGCTATTATACCCGCACTTGCGGTACCGAATGCCATGAATTTAGCCCACAGCTTTGACCAGGTCGAATCAACTATTTTTTCCATAGCATCTTCGTTAAGTAATTTTGATATTGTACCTTCACGGTCAGCTACTGTTTGGCCATGCATTTCTCTGGCTATATCGTTTAAAAGTGCACTTCTCTCTACTGGAAACATAATATGATCACGAAGATCATCCAAATCTTTTTCTGTATAAATACCACTTGTGGCCAGGGAAGCTGGATTCAAATATTTCCACGTGGGTTTTGTCAAAGGTTTTATCGTAATTGGAAATCTAGCTTGAGTCGGTCTTGGTAAAACTTTATACCAATCTTCATCAACAAAATAATGAGAAGGCAAAAGACTGTTGCAAGTCACTTGTGTGCCTCTCTTCTTTAAGATATGTGTTCTTGGTGTTAAAAATAATGTTTTGTTATCTCTTTGTATTTGTAGTTCAGCATAACAATCTTTTCCATGTTGTAATTGAATTTCTACAGGTATACATTTAATAATGTGAACTACTTCGCCAGCAGTCACAGCCATGTAACCTGGACCTTTCATTAGATTATATGCGAATTGATCAGGTGCAGTTGTTGCTATTGCTAACGCGTTTTTTAAAGTTTCTCTTTCTAGATTACATCTTTGCAAAATTACATCTTGATATAATTGTTTAATCTGTGAACGGATATGTTTTTCGACGAATACAAATTTTGAATTTACGTACGCAAAAATGTCAAGATTATCGACGGAAATTTTGCCTTTTTTCGCAAATGTTTCGCCTTTTTGAGTTTCAAAAATTATAAGTTTTGGATGTTCTGTTCGTATAATTGTATATCCACAAACATTGTCTAAATTTTTCCTTGTTAACGCAAACGTGACATCTTGTGTGGAAAGAGAATATACTATTTTGTTTGCAAAATCAGGATCAATGATTTTATTAGCTAATCCTTCATATAAAACATTATATTGGTTAAATTTACAATTATCGGAAGGTAATGGGTTCCAAAAAGTATATCCTCCTTCCATATCTATGCAAGTACTATCTGCTAATGTGCAAACTGTACCGGAACGTAAATGTAATCTATTGTTATTTAGATCAACACGAGCTTTATGATTTTGAACTAAAATTTTTATAGTACCGGTTACAAATACATTTTGCCATGATCCGTAAGGATCAGTGTAAGACGTTCCGGTACATGTGCCATCATTCGTGAGAGATCCAGCAAATGTCAGAGGATACGTTATTGTTTGGTTAACTTTAATTCCACTAATAATATGACTGTGATCGAACAATAATGTTCCTGTTGAATATGCTTCTTGACATTGTTTACGACTAATATCGTAAATGTAATCGAGTTGTCCATTAAAAACTTCGGAATTATAAGATCTCCAACCACAATATTTTATGGTTCTTTTAATTTCTAATTTGCATTGAATAACATTAATATTTGAAAATTCACTAATTTGTAAAAGTTGTATGTACTGTCGAGTTACATTTACGGTATTTTTAGGAATTTCGCACGGTTCTACATCTATTAAAGATAATGTAGTTATATTTAAAGATCGAGATCCACAATCATAACCTATAAAACCTGATACTGAATTTACTAACAAGAGAAGGAATAATAAATCCATCTGAAAGTAGAAAATGAATATTTTGTTATTCATCTTCCCAGTTTGCTATTTATATGAGAAATCCTGAGTCTATTTGCATGCACGATTTTTGAAGATTTTTTGAATTGAATTCGAATGTTGTTTTTGTTAATTACTTCCAAGATTTTATGCGGACCTGAGTAGTGATCACCGAATTTACCTGGTTTTGGACCTTTTAATAAAAATACAAAGTCGCCGACCTTGAAGTTTTGTTCATTAATTTTTTTGTCGTAATATTTTTTGTTTTTATGTTTTGATTCTATTAAATTTTCGTAAACGATTTTCCGTATTCCCGTTAATCGTATAACAAGATCTTTTATGTAACCGTTATATGTAGGTAAAAGGTCTCCTTCCCTAAGCGGGTCGCTTGATGGGAGTCTAGCAAGTTTTCCAAAAACTACCTCGTAAGGTGTGTGTTTTGTACTTTCTTGCACACATGTATTATAATTTAACATGCAGATATCAATCCAATTATCCCATTCACTATCTGTTGAAGTATACTGTTTAATAAATTCACCTAACGCGTGGTGAGATCTTTCAAGAGAGCCATTAGATTGAGGATGAAACGCGGTAGTTTTTATACGTTTAATTTTAAATCTTTTTGCAATTCTTTTTATTAAGTTACTAAGAAAATTACTACCTTGATCGGTTAAAATAATTCGCGGCGCGCCAAATGTGCATATAAATTTCTTAATAAAAGCATCGGCTATTGTTGAAGCTTGCGCGTTTTGTAATGGAACAGCTAAACAAAATTTAGAGAGTTGATCCTGCATTGTTAAAATATACTCATTCCCGTTTTGTGTTTTTGGTAAAGGACCTACTATATCCATCGCAATTTTATCAAATACAGTGCCTGGCGTATCTGTAATTAACATCGGCTGTTTTGTTTTTAATCGAACTAACTTTTTTAATTGACACTGAATACACTGTTGTATGCGCCTTTGTACATCTTGTTTAAGATTTTCCCAATAATAGTATTGACGAATTCTATTAAATGTTTTTGAAACACCTCTATGGCCTCCTATTGCTGAACTGTGCAATTCGTAAAAAATTTCGTCTCTATTTTTCGGCTCTACGTATTGTAAAGTTCCTTTACAAATAATAACTTTAATTTTTGAATTTATAAAAATCTCTTTAATTAAATTATATATTTTCGTCCATGCTATATTCTCTATGTATTCACTTTTGGCAATACTAAACTCTTTAATATTATTTTTGATCAATAATGTTTGCAATGAATTTAAGCAAGTTTTTATATTATTTTCAGTGATTAATTGTGAAACCGAATTTTCATCTTTTATGCATAACCCTAAATAATACTTATTTCCGCTACGTTTAAATGTATTTACTGAACCTAAAATTAAATTTTGTTTTTCCGAAATTTTATTATTTTTTATTAAACCTATTGCTCCTTTATCACACGGATTTCCATTAACATCGACAAAATAAACTATATTATCATGTCTAAAGTGTAAAATTTCTCTAGTCTCTATTATATTATTTATACACGTATTTACGTCTAAATCCACGTTTAATTGTTCATTTATTATAATTTCTTCGTTTGAACTAATATCGCTATCACTATTACTATCACTAAATGATTTGCTAACATTGTCAAAATCACGGGTTTTAATTCTCTCGCGTTTTTTATATTTAATTTTTGTTTTTCGAGGTCTATCGATATCTGATTCGATTTCACTATCGTTTGATTCGGCATAATTTATTTTATTTTTGTTACGTAGTTTCATTTTTTTCGAATTTTTAGTTATTATTTCTGGTTTATTATTTATTTGTTGTTGTTCTTTATTTTTCAATGTTAGTAATTTTTTCTGCTGTCTAGTTATAGCATTGATATTAGCATCAACGGGATTTCTTGATAATGCATCGGCATTCGAATTTAATTTTCCCGGTTTATAAATGATTTCATAATCATACTCGGATAGTTTAAATCTCCACTTTTGAACTCTAGTGTTCAAATCTGCTGTTTTGAACCAAACTAACGGCTGATGATCGGTATATATTTTTACTGGTCTACCGAAAATGTATAAACGAAACTGTTTAACACCGTGTAAGATCGCGAGAGCTTCTTTTTCGTATATTTCATAGTTAAGCTCTGGACCCCTTAAAACGCGTGATGTATATGCAATTGGTAAATCTTTCCCTACAGTACCTTGGCTTAATACACTACCTATAGCATAACCACTACTATCGGCGCATATATTAAAAGGTTTGTTAAAATCAGGGAATTGTAAAATCGGTGGATTGCACAAGGCTAGTTTTAAAATTTCAAACGCGTTGTTAGCTTTTTCTTCCCACTCAAAGGTTATTTTATCTTGTAATAATCTTGAAAGAGGTTTTGCTATTTTCGCGAAGTTTTGAATAAATCTGCGGTAATATCCCGCAAGACCTAAAAACTGTCTAACGTTTTTCCTATTTTTCGGAATTGGAAATTTTGAAACTGCTTCAATTTTTTTAGGATCGGGGCTAATTCCTTTTTCACTAATAATGTGTCCTAAATAATTAACCTTTTGTTTCATAAATTCACATTTGTCGATCTGTAATTTTAATTTAGCTTCGCGTAGTCGTTTCATCACTAAATCGAATTTTACGTTATGCTCTTCGATTGAATTACTTCCGATGATTAAGTCGTCAATGTAAATAAATATTCCTTTTATTCCCTGAAGACCGTAAAGAATATTGTCCATTAATCGTTGGAACGTTGCGGGAGCGTTGCGTAAACCAAATGGCATTCTAACATAGTGCCAATGTCCAAAAGGTGTTGTAAACGCAGTTTTGTGAGCATCTCGCGGATCCATGCGAATTTGGTGAAAGCCCGACGCCATATCGAGTACCGTATAGTACTTATAACCACCTAAGTAGTCAAAAATCGTAAGAATATTTGGCAACGGATATGCATCTGCTATTGTTTTTTCATTTAATTGTCGAAAATCAATTACTAATCTCCAACGCGGTTTTCCGTCAATTCCCGGTTTTTTCGGAACTATCCAAACTGGTGAGTTATGATCAGAGTCCGAAGGTACTATTATTCCCTGCTCTAAAAGTTCGTTAACTTGTCGATTGAGTTCGTCCCTTACTGAATAAGGTAAATTATATTGATGAGCATTAATCGGAATGTCATCAGTTGTACGGATTCTATGCATGACTAAATCTGTCGCGCCTAGTTGATCTCCTTTTAAAAAAAACACATCTTTATTATTTTGAATTAAAGTCGTAATCGATGATTTTGTTTCTTGATCTAGATGTTCTAAACGTAAATAATCTTCAACATCTTTACTGCTATTTGAAGAAATATTATTTGTAAAGACTTCTTTGTTTTTATTTGCATTTACATCGAACAAATATGTTTCTCTTGATGGAATACATTCATTTTTTATATTTAATTCGTCAAAAATTTGTTTTTGCGAAATAAAAAAGTGAAAGTTAAAGCCAATTCTCTCATTCTCATTTTGAGATATATCCTGAGTTTCAGAAATATCTGAGTCAACAAAATCAGACTCATTATCGTCATCATTCAACTCGTGGATATTTTTTAAACTATCTGAAAAAATGTCTGAATCTTCTGAATTTACTGAGCTACATAAATCGTTTTGCAAACTTGAATTATCGCTAAAATCTATTGAATCGTAAACTAAATTTTTTAAATGTAATTGTTTATTTTCAGAAATAAAGTGATCCTTATCAAAAATTAATTTAGTTTGAATGAATGAATTTATAAGTAATCCTTTTTCATAATCAATTAAAGATTCTGATTCTGTAAAATACGTTGAACCTAAAACTCCTTCACAAGGGATTGCAAAATCATCAGATACTACATGAAATTCACAACTATAACCTAAAATTTTAATCTCTGTAGTCCCTAAAGTTGAAATTAAATCGTTACCTACACCTCTCAAATAAGCCATTTTGTTGGTATCTATTACAACATGAGGTGGTAATAAACTTTTCTTAATTAAATTCGTTTCTGAACCTGTATCAATCATTAAAAAACCGTTGGTAAAATTATTAATAAATTTAATGTAAGGCAAACATTGAACACGCTTGTTATTAATTTTAATATTAGCTATACGTTTATTTTCAGCTATAAAACGCGGATTTTTATTTTGTTTAAAATTCATTTTTTTGTTATTAATTTCTACCGTTTCATTTTTATAATCGATTCTGGCTTTATTGTCTAAAAATATATTCGAACCTATAATTCCACTAAAAGGAATTGGAAAATTATTCGGAACTATCACGAAAGGAATAACTAAACCGAATAATTTCATATTAACTGTGCCTAAAGAAATTGTTTCGCTAGAACCAATACCATTTATAGAAATAATATTATCGCGTAATATAGGTACATCTTTATCTACTGAACATATTCTAATTATGGATATTTCGGAACCTGTGTCTAACATAAAACTAAGATTCATATTTAATTTCGGATTTAAAAAATTTACGAAAGGAATTAATTTACTCGGAAACATTAATTTAATGGTAGAATGTCGTACAGGATCTCGTCGATTGAGGTTGAAAGAGTGTTTGAGCGCTTCGAATTCAAATTCTGACCCTCCGACTTCGCGCTCGTTGTCGGGGGTATTTTCGAGTTTCCCGAATGTGTTTCTCTAAATTTTAACTTCCGGCATTCTTCGACATTGTGGCCTTTATTTTTACAATAACTACAAAACATGGTTTTATTATTTTTTAAAGCAGTGTTACAAGTAGCGGCGGTATGTCCAATCTTATCGCAAAGTTGACAGCTAAGTCGACTCCGTGAAGATATCGGATCTTCTCTTTTAATTTTATTTAAACTAAAACATTGGCTAGCTACGTGTCCAGATTTTTCGCAAATTTGACAACAATTGATTTTAATATTATTCATGCATTGTGCTGCTGAATGGCCTAGTTTATTGCAAATTTGGCAACTAATTCTTGATTTAAAACATTGCGAAGCCGTGTGACCTGATTTATTACAAATTTGGCAACTAGGCTTGTTTCTAAAGCAATTGATTGCTTGATGTCCACTTTTATTGCAAATTTGGCATTCTATTTTTCTTTCGTTTAACTTTTTATAACAAGAATCTACCGTATGACCCGTTTTATTACAATAATCGCATTTACCTTTTAAATTCAATACAAGTTCACATTCGGAAGCCTCATGTCCTTCTTCTTGGCACATTTGACAAACAAACGTAACTCGTTTTTTATATTTGAATTTTTCTTCAAAATTAGAATTGTCATTATCGCGTAACGATTTTCTAGCAATTATTACTTTTTCAATCGCGATCGCGTCCGCTATTAGTTTTTTTACATCGGTCGTAGCTTGTAACCGTTGTTCAATTTCTGGCCTCAAACCACTCTTAAAACACTCTACAACGTAGCTTTCAATTTGTGTTTTAAATGCGTCTTGATTTGTATCTGAATTCAATTCTAAAAATTTAGCATCTAATATTTTCCTTGAAATTTCTCTCAATCTGTTAACAAAAGTTATTACAGATTCATTTTCTTTTTGAAATTCCCTTCCTAACTCACCTAACAATTGCGTAACCGGTTTAAGAGGTGCATAAATGCTTTTTAAAAATGTGGCTAAATCTCGAACTCTATTAAATGATTCACCAGTTATGGCTCTACGCGCTTCTCCTGTTATTTGAATACGAATAAGTTTTAATAAGTTATTTTCTGCAGCGGGTTCTATCATTTGCAAAGCTTCACTACACCCATCTAAAAATTCTTGTAAAGTAATATTGTGACCATCGAATTCCGGTACTATTTTAATCGCGTCTTTTAACGATACTAATTGGTTATGTTGTAAACTAACAGTGACGGGTTGATTTTGATTAGCCATTTTTGGTAATTTAATATCCGGAACGGAGTCTATAGTTTTAGTTACGCGTTCTAAACGAACCGGACTATGTTCTATTTTATTAAATTTTTGTACTTCTTGCCTAAGAGTTTTATTTTTACTAGTACTCGCGCGTGTTAGTCTTGGAGAATTGTTTTCACTCATGACATTCCTTTTTTTATATTTAAAATTTTATACCGAAAAATTTTGTTTTAATATACAATTTTATATTATTAAAGTAAGAAATTAGTTTAAAAGTTTTAATCTAGAGTAATTATTTCGATCTCATCTTTAGGTTCGGTTTTAATTTTTTTGTTTTTATATAATTTTTCATTATCAATACATTTCCAAGAAAGAAAATCTTGTATTTTGGAAATGTCCGTGTGGTCTTTTCCCGTTCTTTCCTTAATGGCGAGAAGAACACGTAATTTCGTTTTTAACGTTCTTCTAAAATAATACATGCGATTATCAATTACGATTTCGAATTTAAACCCTGGCCGTTTGGAATAAATTGCCTTAAGAGAAAGCGTTTTGCGCGATGAATTTTCAATTTTTAATAATGTAGTTAAACTTAGGAAAGCATTAGTAATGCCTGCGTGAATTTTCACAAAATCTAAATACTTTTCCTCAAGTTCGCGTAGACGAGCACGAGTTTTAAAATTAACTCTACGTTTTTTACTAGCTTCGGTTTTTGACACTATAAATTTTTTTTAAAAGGGAGGGAGAAAAAAAAAATTTTTTACGTTAATTACTTTTCAAAAATAGTATAAATTAATAAGAATAAAAAAAAAATCAGAGTATATAATTTAATAAAACATATAATATATATATATATATATATATACGAAAGATCATTAGATCTGTAAAAAAAAATTTTAATTCGTAAATAGATCAATCAATAATATCAATCCCTCCGGAGCCTCCAATTTTATGTCACGTCCTAGACGGACTTGTGTGTATAAGGATGATGTATTTTTTTTAGCCACAATCTTTCGATTGTATAGCTAGGGATGCTTACGAATTAATATTATATGTTTCAATTTATAATTATATACGTTGGAAGGTTGGACATGGAAGTTTAGGAAATTTATGCAATTTTAAATAGAGAACTGTATAGATTCATATAGAAATCACTAGTCTTATTTTAATTACAAAAATAGGAAAATTTGGAGATTGATTCGTTTAGTTTCAGATATTACTATGAACATTCATATAGAAATCACTATAGTTTTCTCTGAGATGATAAACAAATGCAGAATATAGGAAATTTAGGAGGTTAGTTCATTCAATTTCAAAGATCACTACATACATTCATATAGAAATCACTATAGCTTTCTCTGAATATATAAATGAACAATGGAAAATAGAAAAGTTGGTAATGAATTTGGAGTTTTTTTTTTTATATAGGAGTTCAAATTATTTACTCTGTTTTTTTTAGTAAGAATTTAAGGTATTTTTAATTTAAAGTAAGAGAAATAATATACAAGATTATTTTTACTCACTCTTTGTTTCGTTGTTGACACCTTTTCTCGCTTGGTAACTTGTTAGATTTTTTTTTAGCAACTTGTTGGATTTCAAAATTTGGTAAAAGAACTTGTTGGATTTCAAAATTTAGTAAAAGAACTTGTTGGATTTCAAAATTTAAAAAAAAGAACTTGTTGGATTTCAAAATTTAAAACTCTGGCTCTGGCTCGTTGGCTCTGGCTCTGGTTTTGTCAAACTTGAGACTGTGACTGAGTCTCCCTGAGTACGAGTCCGTATCCCAGTGCAAGTCCGTTTTCAGCGGGGGATGCAGGGCCTTTTAAAGGTTTTGACCGCGTAATTTCGTAGAAGAAAGGGGCTGGTATTTTGAGTCAGTTACCAATTAGAAAAAATGTCAACGCCTACATTTTCTTTGATTGGCTTAAGAAAAAAAGGAATGAGTACAAATTATTACAGACTAATATTATATAGTTTCTTAATAATAATTTAACAATTGCATTTATTATTAACAATTTTATGTCACTTAAAGAGCGAATTATATGAATCGAAACGCATATAATTTATAGCGAGTAAAATTATTAATAATTTACATTCAAATATTGTTTATAAGTAATTGTTAATCACTAAATTTAAAATTAATCTAAACAGTAAAATGATATAAACATAGCTTATTTAAATTTTGAAAGTTATTCTAAATATTATTATTTATAATTAATCTTATTTTGTATAACGGTATGTATAATAAAAGAATAATATATTGTTATATGCATAAAAATGTACACATAAAAATATTTTTATGGTTGTTATTGTATATAAAATTTGAAATATTTAGTTAAGAATTGAGTTAAATAAATTACGAATGTGGAACTCTCAGTTTTTAAAAACTAGTGGAAAGTTTCCCTTATTTTCTAACGGTACATTAACGGTTTTTTTAAGAAAATGCGCAGTACATTTAGTAGGCGGAGTTAGTTGTTAAAAGAAATTTAGTCTAGACAATTTTCGGCGAAAGTCGGAAACGTAAATCTCCAATCTTCAATGTTCTGCTAAAAATCAATGCATCTACTTTGGTCGTTCTTGTAGTGCAGCTGAAGATGACCTAACGGTACATTCGTTGGTGTCCTGCTCATAACTTCAGGATTAGGTTAACAGACTGATGCGCAACGGGTGGTGGCTGGTAGTGAATCTTGTGCTTCCATTTTTTTAGTTTCCTGTCTCTTGTTTCTTTTAGATTTTTTTTGTGTAGAGTGATCATTGTCAGTAAGTGAAAGGTTTTCGGTATAGATGAGAAAAAGGGAAGAGAAGAGAAAAAAAAAAAATTTTATCTCTTTTCTTAGATTTTCGCCGGACGTTACACTATACACCGATTCAACGACAGAAATGCTCATTTTCTATGTTTGTATATTATTCTAGGTGCAATTTCGCTTTGCATTACGTATTTCTTAACTGCCTCTATTCGATAATGCACCCGGTAACTGCCCTATACAGTTAAAATAGCCGTATATAGTGATTTCCGTTTCATCCTCGTTTTTGAACGTTTCAGCTCGTGAAAAGCTACAAAAACGAGGAGAAAACAAAATCTTCGTTTTCGATGTTATTTTCTTATTCTAGGTGCAATTTCGCTTTGTATTACGAAATTATCAATAAATTCTACTCGATATTGCACCCTGCAACTGCTCTATGCAGTATAGATAGTCAGATTTTACGTTTTCGCTCTCACCTCCTATACACCGATTCAACGACAGAAATGCTCATTTTCTATGTTTG
The DNA here is from genome assembly GCA_018906985.1 of Apocrypta bakeri. Taxonomy (NCBI): domain Eukaryota; kingdom Metazoa; phylum Arthropoda; class Insecta; order Hymenoptera; family Pteromalidae; genus Apocrypta; species Apocrypta bakeri. The sequence continues at coordinate 3,707 of JACCIA010000148.1, read as the reverse complement.
TATATTATTCTAGGTGCAATTTCGCTTTGCATTACGTATTTCTTAACTGCCTCTATTCGATAATGCACCCGGTAACTGCCCTATACAGTTAAAATAGCCGGATATAATGATTTCCGTTTCACCTCGTTTTTGAACGTTTCAGCTCGTGAAAAGCACAAAAACGAGGAGAAAATAAAATCTTCGTTTTCAATGTTATTTTCTTATTCTAGGTGCAATTTCGCTTTGTATTACGAAATTATCAATAAATTCTACTCGATATTGCACCCTGCAACTGATCTATGCAGTATATATAGTCAGATTTTACGTTTTCGCTCTCACCTCCTATACACCGATTCAACGACAGAAATGCTCATTTTCTATGTTTGTATATTATTCTAGGTGCAATTTCGCTTTGCATTACGTATTTCTTAACTGCCTCTATTCGATAATGCACCCGGTAACTGCCCTATACAGTTAAAATAGCCGGATATAAGTGATTTCCGTTTCACCTCGTTTTTGAACGTTTCAGCTCGTGAAAAGCTCAAAAACGAGGAGAAAATAAAATCTTCGTTTTCGATGTTATTTTCTTATTCTAGGTGCAATTTCGCTTTGTATTACGAAATTATTAATAAATTCTACTCGATATTGCACCCTGCAACTGATCTATGCAGTATAGATAGTCAGATTTTACGTTTTCGCTCTCACCTCCTATACACCGATTCAACGACAGAAATGCTCATTTTCTATGTTTGTATATTATTCTAGGTGCAATTTCGCTTTGCATTACGTATTTCTTAACTGCCTCTATTCGATAATGCACCCGGTAACTGCCCTATACAGTTAAAATAGCCGGATATAGTGATTTCCGTTTCTACCTCGTTTTTGAACGTTTCAGCTCGTGAAAAGCTCAAAAACGAGGAGAAAATAAAATCTTCGTTTTCGATGTTATTTTCTTATTCTAGGTGCAATTTCGCTTTGTATTACGAAATTATCAATAAATTCTACTCGATATTGCACCCTGCAACTGATCTATGCAGTATATATAGTCAGATTTTACGTTTTCGCTCTCACCTCCTATACACCGATTCAACGACAGAAATGCTCATTTTCTATGTTTGTATATTATTCTAGGTGCAATTTCGCTTTGCATTACGTATTTCTTAACTGCCTCTATTCGATAATGCACCCGGTAACTGCCCTATACAGTTAAAATAGCCGGATATAAGTGATTTCCGTTTCACCTCGTTTTTGAACGTTTCAGCTCGTGAAAAGCACAAAAACGAGGAGAAAATAAAATCTTCGTTTTCAATGTTATTTTCTTATTCTAGGTGCAATTTCGCTTTGTATTACGAAATTATCAATAAATTCTACTCGATATTGCACCCTGCAACTGATCTATGCAGTATATATAGTCAGATTTTACGTTTTCGCTCTCACCTCCTATACACCGATTCAACGACAGAAATGCTCATTTTCTATGTTTGTATATTATTCTAGGTGCAATTTCGCTTTGCATTACGTATTTCTTAACTGCCTCTATTCGATAATGCACCCGGTAACTGCCCTATACAGTTAAAATAGCCGGATATAATGATTTCCGTTTCACCTCGTTTTTGAACGTTTCAGCTCGTGAAAAGCACAAAAACGAGGAGAAAATAAAATCTTCGTTTTCAATGTTATTTTCTTATTCTAGGTGCAATTTCGCTTTGTATTACGAAATTATCAATAAATTCTACTCGATATTGCACCCTGCAACTGCTCTATGCAGTATATATAGTCAGATTTTACGTTTTCGCTCTCACCTCCTATACACCGATTCAACGACAGAAATGCTCATTTTCTATGTTTGTATATTATTCTAGGTGCAATTTCGCTTTGCATTACGTATTTCTTAACTGCCTCTATTCGATAATGCACCCGGTAACTGCCCTATACAGTTAAAATAGCCGGATATAATGATTTCCGTTTCACCTCGTTTTTGAACGTTTCAGCTCGTGAAAAGCACAAAAACGAGGAGAAAATAAAATCTTCGTTTTCAATGTTATTTTCTTATTCTAGGTGCAATTTCGCTTTGTATTACGAAATTATCAATAAATTCTACTCGATATTGCACCCTGCAACTGATCTATGCAGTATATATAGTCAGATTTTACGTTTTCGCTCTCACCTCCTATACACCGATTCAACGACAGAAATGCTCATTTTCTATGTTTGTATATTATTCTAGGTGCAATTTCGCTTTGCATTACGTATTTCTTAACTGCCTCTATTCGATAATGCACCTGGTAACTGCCCTATACAGTTAAAATAGCCGTATATAGTGATTTCCGTTTCTCCTCGTTTTTGAACGTTTCAGCTCGTGAAAAGCTCAAAAACGAGGAGAAAAAAAATCTTTATTTTCGATGTTATTTTCTTATTCTAGGTGCAATTTCGCTTTGTATTACGAAATTATCAATAAATTCTACTCGATATTGCACCCTGCAACTGATCTATGCAGTATATATAGTCAGATTTTACGTTTTCGCTCTCACCTCCTATACACCGATTCAACGACAGAAATGCTCATTTTCTATGTTTGTATATTATTCTAGGTGCAATTTCGCTTTGCATTACGTATTTCTTAACTGCCTCTATTCGATAATGCACCCGGTAACTGCCCTATACAGTTAAAATAGCCGGATATAATGATTTCCGTTTCACCTCGTTTTTGAACGTTTCAGCTCGTGAAAAGCACAAAAACGAGGAGAAAATAAAATCTTCGTTTTCGATGTTATTTTCTTATTCTAGGTGCAATTTCGCTTTGTATTACGAAATTATCAATAAATTCTACTCGATATTGCACCCTGCAACTGATCTATGCAGTATATATAGTCAGATTTTACGTTTTCGCTCTCACCTCCTATACACCGATTCAACGACAGAAATGCTCATTTTCTATGTTTGTATATTATTCTAGGTGCAATTTCGCTTTGCATTACGTATTTCTTAACTGCCTCTATTCGATAATGCACCCGGTAACTGCCCTATACAGTTAAAATAGCCGGATATAATGATTTCCGTTTCACCTCGTTTTTGAACGTTTCAGCTCGTGAAAAGCACAAAAACGAGGAGAAAATAAAATCTTCGTTTTCAATGTTATTTTCTTATTCTAGGTGCAATTTCGCTTTGTATTACGAAATTATCAATAAATTCTACTCGATATTGCACCCTGCAACTGATCTATGCAGTATATATAGTCAGATTTTACGTTTTCGCTCTCACCTCCTATACACCGATTCAACGACAGAAATGCTCATTTTCTATGTTTGTATATTATTCTAGGTGCAATTTCGCTTTGCATTACGTATTTCTTAACTGCCTCTATTCGATAATGCACCCGGTAACTGCCCTATACAGTTAAAATAGCCGGATATAATGATTTCCGTTTCACCTCGTTTTTGAACGTTTCAGCTCGTGAAAAGCACAAAAACGAGGAGAAAATAAAATCTTCGTTTTCAATGTTATTTTCTTATTCTAGGTGCAATTTCGCTTTGTATTACGAAATTATCAATAAATTCTACTCGATATTGCACCCTGCAACTGATCTATGCAGTATAGATAGTCAGATTTTACGTTTTCGCTCTCACCTCCTATACACCGATTCAACGACAGAAATGCTCATTTTCTATGTTTGTATATTATTCTAGGTGCAATTTCGCTTTGCATTACGTATTTCTTAACTGCCTCTA
>JACCIA010000147.1:0-25732 GCA_018906985.1 Apocrypta bakeri | reverse complement strand
TCAGAGATCATTCAAATTGTTCATATTGCAAGGCGAACTCATGGTTAGAAATCAATAAAACAATGTACGAGCAATACTGGTTCTGATCAGCATCTTAAACTGTTACACCTAGTATCGTTACATCTAACCACTTTAACTGCATACAATTGGAAAAGTACACAACTGGTTCAGGAACAATTTATTTTGTGGTAATGGACGGCGAAATACCAGATAAAACACTTCAATTAGAAAATGAGCAATACAGTATCTGATACGCATGTAAAACCGTTAAACGTAGTATTGTTACATCTGACCATATTAACTGCATACATAACTGGTACAGTCCAGATCTGGTTAGAAGCAGTCTAACAGTTCATATTCAAGGCGAACTCAATGTTAGAAATCAATAAAACAAAGTACGAGCAATACAGGTTCTGATAAGCATCTTAAACTGTTAAACCTAGTATCGTTAAATCTAACCAGTTTAACTGCATTCATCATTGGAACAGTACACAACTGGTTCACGAATAATTTCCTTGGTGGTAATTGACGGTGAAATATCAGATAAAACACTTAAACCAGAAATATGAGCTAACAGTAATCTGATACGCATGTGAAACCGTGAAACGTATTATTGTTACATCTGACAATTTGAACGTCATACATGATTGGTACAGTCCAGAACTGGTTAGAAGCAGTCTAACTGTTCGTATTGCAAGGCGAACTCAAGGTTAGGAATCAATAAAACAAAGAAAGAAGTAATACAGGTTCTGATAAGCATCTTAAACCGTTAAACCTAGTATCGTTATATCTAACCATTTTTAAATGCATACAGCATTGAACAGTACACAATTGGTACAGGACAATTTCCTTGGTGGTAATAGACTGTGAATTATCAGATAAAAACACTGAAAACTAGAAAATGAGCAATACAGTATCTGATACGCATGTGAAACCTTAAAACGTAGTAGTGTTACATCTAACCATTTTAACTGCAGACATGACTGGTACAGTCCATACTGGTTAGAAGCAGTCTAACTGTTCATATTGCAAAGCGAACTCATGGTTAGAAAATCAATAAAACAAAGTACGAGCTATACAGGTTCTGATAAGCCATCTTAAACTGTTAAACCTAGTATCGTTAAATCTAACCAGTTTAACTGCATTCATCATTGGAACAGTACACAACTGGTTCACGAATAATTTCCTTGGTGGTAATTGACGGTGAAATCAGATAAAACACTTAAAAACCAGAAAATGAGCAATACAGTATCTGATACGCATGTGAAACCGTGAAACGTAGTATGTTACATATCTGACAATTTGAACGTCATACATGATTTGGTACAGTCCAGAACTGGTTAGAAGCAGTCTAACTGTTCGTATTGCAAGGCGAACTCAAGGTTAGGAATCAATAAAAACAAAGAAAGAGTAATACAGGTTCTGATAAGCATCTTAAACCGTTAAACCTAGTATCGTTATATCTAACCATTTTAAATGCATACAGCATTGGAACAGTACACAATTGGTACAGGAAAAATTTCCTTGGTGGTAATAGACTGTGAATTATCAGATAAAACACTTAAACTAGAAAATGAGCAATACAGGATCTGATACGCATGTGAAACCCTTAAACGTAGTAGTGTTACATCTAACCATTTTAACTGCAGACATGACTGGTACAGTCCATAACTGGTTAGAAGCAGTCTAACTGTTCATATTGCAAAGCGAACTCATGGTTAGAAATCAATATAACAAGGTACGAGCAATACAGGTTCTGATAAGCATCTTAAACTGTTAAACCTAGCATCGTTACATCTAACCACTTTAACTGTATAAAGCATTGGAACTGTACACAACTGGTTCAGGAACAAGTTCTCTCATGGTTAGAAATCAAAAAAACAAAGTACGAGCAATACAGGTACCGATAAGCATCTTAAACTGTTAAACCTAGTATCGTTATATCTAACCATTTTAACTGCATACAGCATTGGAACTGTACACAACTGGTTCAGGAACAATTTCCTTGGTGGTAATGGACGGCGAAATACCAGATAAAACACTTCAACTAGAAAATGAGCAATACAGTATCTGATACGCATGTGAAAAAGTTAAACGTAGTATTGTTACTTCTGACCATTTTAACTGCATACATAACTGGTACAGTCCAGAACTTGTTAGATACAGTCTAACTGTTCATATTGCAAGGCGAACTCATGGTTAGAAATCAATAAAACAATGTACGAGCAATACTGGTTCTGATAAGCATCTTAAACTGTTAAACCTAGTATCATTATATCTAACCATTTTAACTGCATACAGCATTGGAACAGTACACAACTGGTTCAGGAACAATTTCCTTGGTGGTAATGGACGGTGAAATACTAGATAAAACACTTCAACTAGAAAATAACGAATACAGTATCTGATACGCATGTGAAACCGTTAAACGTAGTATTGTTACTTCTGACCATTTTAAATGCATACATAACTGGTACAGTCCAGAACTGGTTAGAAGCAGTCTAACTGTTCATATTCAAGGCGAACTCATGGTTAGAAATCAATAAAACAAGGTACGAGCAATACAGGTTCTGATAAGCACCTTAAACTGTTAAACCTAGTATCGTTACATGTAACCACTTTAACTGCATACAGCATTGGAACTGTACACGACTGGTTCAGGAACAATTTCTCTGATGGTTAGAAATCAATAAAACAAAGTACGAGCAATACAGGTTCTGATAAGCATCTGAAACTGTTAAACCTAGTATCGTTACATTTAACCATTTTAACTGCATACAGCATTGGAAAAGTACACAACGGGTTCAGGAACAATTTCCTTGGTGGTAATGGACGGCGAAATACCAGATAAAACACTTCAATTAGAAAATGAGCAATACAGTATCTGATACGCATGTAAAACCGTTAAACGTAGTATTGTTACATCTGACCATATTAACTGCATACATAACTGGTACAGTCCAGATCTGGTTAGAAGCAGTCTAACTGTTCATATTCAAGGCGAACTAACGGTTAGAAATCAATAAAACAAAGTACGAGCAATACAGGTTCTGATAAGCATCTTAAACTGTTAAACCTAATATCGTTACATGCAACCATTTTAACTGCATACAGCATTGGAACAGTACACAACTGGTTCACGAATAATTTCCTTGGTGGTAATTGACGGTGAAATACCAGATAAAACACTTAAACCAGAAAATGAGCAATACAGTATCTGATACGCATGTGAAACCGTTAAACGTAGTATTGTTACATCTGACCATTTAACTGCCATACATGACTGGTACAGTCCAGAACTGGTTAGAAGCAGTCTAACTGTTCATATTGGAAGGCGAAACTCATGGTTAGAAATTAATAAAACAAGGTACGAGCAATACAGGTTTCTGATAAGCATCTTAAACTGTTAAACCTAGTATCGTTACATCTAACAATTTTAACTGCATACAGCATTGGAACAGTACACAACTGGTTCAGGAACAATTTCCTTGGTGGTAATGGACGGTAAAATACTAGATAAAACACTTCAACTAGAAAATGAGCAATACAGTATCTGATACGCATGTGAAACCGTTAAACGTAGTATTGTTACATCTGAACATTTTACTTGCATACATGACTGGGTCAGACCAGAACTGGTTTAGAGCATTCAAATTATTCATATTGTAAGGCGAACTCATGGTTAGAAATCAATGAAACAATGTACGAGCAATACTGGTTCTGATAAGCATCTTAAACTGTTAAAACTAGTATCGTTACATCTAACCATTTTAACTGCATACAGAATTGGATCAGTACACAACTGGTTCAGGAACAATTTCCTTGGTGGTAATGGACGGTGCAATACTAGATAAAACACTTCAACTAGAAAATGAGCAATACAGGATCTGATACGCATGTGAAACCGTTAAACGTAGTATTGTTTCATCTGACCATTTTAACTGCATACATGACTGGCACAGTCCAGAACTGGTTTAGAGCATTCAAATTGTTCGTTTTGCAAGGCGAACTCATGGTTAGAAATCAATAAAACAAGGTACGAGCAATACAGGATCTGATAAGCATCTTAAACTGTTAAACCTAGTATCGTTATATCTAACCATTTTAACTGCATACAGCATTGGAACAGTACACAACTGGTTCAGGAACAATTTCCTTGGTGGTAATGGACGGTGAAATACTAGATAAAACACTTCAACTACAAAATGAGCAATACAGTATCTGATGCGCATGTGAAACCGTTAAACGTAGTATTGTTACATCTGACCATTTTAATTGCAGACATGACTGGTACTGTCCAGAACTGGTATAGAGCATTCAAATTGTTCATATTGCAAGGCGAACTCATGGTTAGAAATCAATAAATCAAAGTACGAGCAATAAAGGTTCTGATAAGCATCTTAAACTGTTAAACCTAGTATCGTTACATCTAACCATTTTAACTGCATACAGCATTGGAACCGTACACAACTGGTTCAGGAACAATTTCCTTGGCGGTAATGGACTGTGAATTATCAGATAAAACACTTAAACAGAAAAATGAGCAATACAGGATCTGATACGCCTGTGAAACCGTTAAACGTAGTATTGTTACATCTGACCATTTTAACCGAAAACATGATTGGTACAGTCCAGAACTGGTTCGAAGCAGTCTAACTGTTCATATTGCAAGGCGAACTCATGGTTAGAAATCAATAAATCAAAGTACGAGCAATAAAGGTTCTGATTAGCATCTTAAACTGTTAAACCTAGTATCGTTACATTTAACCATTTTAACTGCATACAGCATTAACACAGTACACAACTGGTTCAGGAACAATTTCCTTGGTGGTAATGGACGGTGAAATACTAGATAAAACACTCCAACTACAAAATGAGCAATACAGTATCTGATGCGCATGTGAAACCGTTAAACGTAGTATTGTTACATCTGACCATTTTAACCGAAAACATGATTGGTACAGTCCAGAACTGGTTAGAAGCAGTCTAACTGTTCATATTGCAAGGCGAACTCATGGTTAGAAATCAATAAAACAAAGTACGAGCAATACAGGATCTGATAAGCATCTTAAACTGTTAAACCTAGTATCGTTATATCTAACCATTTTAACTGCATGCAGCATTGGAACAGTACACAACTGGTTAAGGAACAATTTCCTTGGAGGTAATGGACTGTGAATTATCAGATAAAACACTTAAACAGAAAAATGAGCAATACAGGATCTGATACACCTGTGAAACCGTTAAACGTAGTATTTTTTCATCTGACCATTTGAACCGAAAACATGATTGGTATAGTCCAGAAATGGTTAGAAGAATTCTAACTGTTCATATTGCAAGTCGAACTCATGGTTAGAAATCAATAAAACAAAGTACGAGCAATACAGGTTCTGATAAGCATCTTAAATTGTTAAACCTAGTATCGTTACATTTAACCATTTTAACTGCATACAGCATTGGAACAGTACACAACTGGTTCAGGAACAATTTCCTTGGTGGTAATGGACGGTGAAATACTAGATAAAACACTTCAACTACAAAATGAGTAATACAGTATCTGATGCGCATGTGAAACCGTTAAACGTAGTATTGTTACATCTGACCATTTTAACCGAAAACATGATTGGTACAGTCCAGAACTGGTTAGAAGCAGTCTAACTGTTCATATTGCAAGGCGAACTCATAGTTAGAAATCAATAAATCAAAGTACGAGCAATAAAGGTTCTGATAAGCATCTTAAACTGTTAAACCTAGTATCGTTACATTTAACCATTTTAACTGCATACAGCATTGGAACAGTACACAACTGGTTCAGGAACAATTTCCTTGGTGGTAATGGACGGTAAAATATTAGATAAAAAACTTCAGCAAGAAAATGAGCAATACAGTATCTGATACGCATGTGAAACCGTTAAACGTAGTATCGTTACATCTGACCATTTTAACTGCATACATGACTAGTACAGTCCAGAACTGGTATAGATCATTCAAATTGTTCATATTGCAATGCGAACTCATGGTTAGAAATCAATAAAACAATGTACGAGCAATACTGGTTCTGATAAGCATCTTAAACTGTTACACCTAGTATCGTTACATCTAACCACTTTAACTGCATACAGCATTGGAATAGTACACAACTGGTTCAGGAACAATTTCCTTTGTGGTAATGGACGGCGAAATACCAGATAAAACACTTCAATTAGAAAATGAGCAATACAGTATCTGATACGCATGTAAAACCGTTAAACGTAGTATTGTTACATCTGACCATATTAACTGCATACATAACTGGTACAGTCCAGATCTGGTTAGAAGCAGTCTAACAGTTCATATTCAAGGCGAACTCAATGTTAGAAATCAATAAAACAAAGTACGAGCAATACAGGTTCTGATAAGCATCTTAAACTGTTAAACCTAGTATCGTTAAATCTAACCAGTTTAACAGCATTCATCATTGGAACAGTACACAACTGGTTCACGAATAATTTCCTTGGTGGTAATTGACGGTGAAATATCAGATAAAACACTTAAACCAGAAAATGAGCAATACAGTATCTGATACGCATGTGAAACCGTGAAACGTAGTATTGTTACATCTGACAATTTGAACGTCATACATGATTGGTACAGTCCAGAACTGGTTAGAAGCAGTCTAACTGTTCGTATTGCAAGGCGAACTCAAGGTTAGGAATCAATAAAACAAAGAAAGAGTAATACAAGTTCTGATAAGCATCTTAAACCGTTAAACCTAGTATCGTTATATCTAACCATTTTAAATGCATACAGCATTGGAACAGGACACAATTGGTACAGGAACAATTTCCTTGGTGGTAATAGACTGTGAATTATCAGATAAAACACTTAAACTAGAAAATGAGCAATACAGGATCTGATACGCATGTGAAACCCTTAAACGTAGTAGTGTTACATCTAACCATTTTAACTGCAGACATGACTGGTACAGTCCATAACTGGTTAGAAGCAGTCTAACTGTTCATATTGCAAAGCGAACTCATGGTTAGAAATCAATAAAACAAAGTACGAGCAATACAGGTTCTGATAAGCATCTTAAACTGTTAAACCTAGTATCGTTAAATCTAACCAGTTTAACTGCATTCATCATTGGAACAGTACACAACTGGTTCACGAATAATTTCCTTGGTGGTAATTGACGGTGAAATATCAGATAAAACACTTAAACCAGAAAATGAGCAATACAGTATCTGATACGCATGTGAAACCGTGAAACGTAGTATTGTTACATCTGACAATTTGAACGTCATACATGATTGGTACAGTCCAGAACTGGTTAGAAGCAGTCTAACTGTTCGTATTGCAAGGCGAACTCAAGGTTAGGAATCAATAAAACAAAGAAAGAGTAATACAGGTTCTGATAAGCATCTTAAACCGTTAAACCTAGTATCGTTATATCTAACCATTTTAAATGCATACAGCATTGGAACAGTACACAATTGGTACAGGAAAAATTTCCTTGGTGGTAATAGACTGTGAATTATCAGATAAAACACTTAAACTAGAAAATGAGCAATACAGGATCTGATACGCATGTGAAACCCTTAAACGTAGTAGTGTTACATCTAACCATTTTAACTGCAGACATGACTGGTACAGTCCATAACTGGTTAGAAGCAGTCTAACTGTTCATATTGCAAAGCGAACTCATGGTTAGAAATCAATATAACAAGGTACGAGCAATACAGGTTCTGATAAGCATCTTAAACTGTTAAACCTAGCATCGTTACATCTAACCACTTTAACTGTATAAAGCATTGGAACTGTACACAACTGGTTCAGGAACAAGTTCTCTCATGGTTAGAAATCAAAAAAACAAAGTACGAGCAATACAGGTACCGATAAGCATCTTAAACTGTTAAACCTAGTATCGTTATATCTAACCATTTTAACTGCATACAGCATTGGAACTGTACACAACTGGTTCAGGAACAATTTCCTTGGTGGTAATGGACGGCGAAATACCAGATAAAACACTTCAACTAGAAAATGAGCAATACAGTATCTGATACGCATGTGAAAAAGTTAAACGTAGTATTGTTACTTCTGACCATTTTAACTGCATACATAACTGGTACAGTCCAGAACTTGTTAGATGCAGTCTAACTGTTCATATTGCAAGGCGAACTCATGGTTAGAAATCAATAAAACAATGTACGATCAATACTGGTTCTGATAAGCATCTTAAACTGTTAAACCTAGTATCATTATATCTAACCATTTTAACTGCATACAGCATTGGAACATTACACAACTGGTTCAGGAACAATTTCCTTGGTGGTAATGGACGGTGAAATACTAGATAAAACACTTCAACTAGAAAATAACGAATACAGTATCTGATACGCATGTGAAACCGTTAAACGTAGTATTGTTACTTCTGACCATTTTAAATGCATACATAACTGGTACAGTCCAGAACTGGTTAGAAGCAGTCTAACTGTTCATATTCAAGGCGAACTCATGGTTAGAAATCAATAAAACAAGGTACGAGCAATACAGGTTCTGATAAGCATCTTAAACTGTTAAACCTAGTATCGTTACATGTAACCACTTTAACTGCATACAGCATTGGAACTGTACACGACTGGTTCAGGAACAATTTATCTGATGGTTAGAAATCAATAAAACAAAGTACGAGCAATACAGGTTCTGATAAGCATCTGAAACTGTTAAACCTAGTATCGTTACATTTAACCATTTTAACTGCATACAGCATTGGAAAAGTACACAACGGGTTCAGGAACAATTTCCTTGGTGGTAATGGACGGCGAAATACCAGATAAAACACTTCAATTAGAAAATGAGCAATACAGTATCTGATACGCATGTAAAACCGTTAAACGTAGTATTGTTACATCTGACCATATTAACTGCATACATAACTGGTACAGTCCAGATCTGATTAGAAGCAGTCTAACTGTTCATATTGCAAAGCGAACTCATGGTTAGAAATCAATAAAACAAAGTACGAGCAATACAGGTTCTGATAAGCATCTTAAACTGTTAAACCAAATATCGTTACATGCAACCATTTTAACTGCATACAGCATTGGAACAGTACACAACTGGTTCACGAATAATTTCCTTGGTGGTAATTGACGGTGAAATACCAGATAAAACACTTAAACCAGAAAATGAGCAATACAGTATCTGATACGCATGTGAAACCGTTAAACGTAGTATTGTTACATCTGACCATTTTAACTGCATACATGACTGGTACAGTCCAGAACTGGTTAGAAGCAGTCTAACTGTTCATATTGGAAGGCGAAAACATGGTTAGAAATTAATAAAACAACGAAAGAGTAATACAGGTTCTGATAAGCATCTTAAACCGTTAAACCTAGTATCGTTATATCTAACCATTTTAAATGCATACAGCATTGGAACAGTACACAATTGGTACAGGAACAATTTCCTTGGTGGTAATGGACTGTGAATTATCAGATAAAACACTTAAACTAGAAAATGAGCAATACAGGATCTGATACGCATGTGAAACCCTTAAACGTAGTAGTGTTACATCTAACCATTTTAACTGCATACAGCATTGGAACAGTACACAACTGGTTCAGGAACAATTTGCTTGGTGGTAATTGACGGTGAAATACTAGATAAAAAACTTCTACTACAAAATGAGCAATACAGTATCTGATACGTATGTGAAACCGTTAAATGTAGTATTGTTACATCTGACCATTTTAACTGCAGACATGACTGGTACAGTCCATAACTGGTTAGAAGCAGTCTAACTGTTCATATTGCAAAGCGAACTCATGGTTAGAAATCAATATAACAAGGTACGAGCAATACAGGTTCTGATAAGCATCTTAAACTGTTAAACCTAATATCGTTACATGCAACCATTTTAACTGCATACAGCATTGGAACAGTACACAACTGGTTCACGAATAATTTCCTTGGTGGTAATTGACGGTGAAATACCAGATAAAACACTTAAACCAGAAAATGAGCAATACAGTATCTGATACGCATGTGAAACCGTTAAACGTAGTATTGTTACATCTGACCATTTTAACTGCATACATGACTAGTACAGTCCAGAACTGGTTAGAAGCAGTCTAACTGTTCATATTGGAAGGCGAAAACATGGTTAGAAATCAATAAAACAAGGTACGAGCAATACAGTTTCTGATAAGCATCTTAAACTGTCAAACCTAGTATCGTTATATCTAACCATTTTAACTGCATACAGCATTGGAACTGTACACAACTGGTTCAGGAACAATTTCCTTGGTGGTAATGGACGGCGAAATACCAGATAAAACACTTCAACTAGAAAATGAGCAATACAGTATCTGATACGCATGTGAAAAAGTTAAACGTAGTATTGTTACTTCTGACCATTTTAACTGCATACATAACTGGTACAGTCCAGACTTGTTAGATGCAGTCTAACTGTTCATATTGCAAGGCGAACTCATGGTTAGAAATCAATAAAACAATGTACGAGCAATACTGGTTCTGATAAGCATCTTAAACTGTTAAACCTAGTATCATTATATCTAACCATTTTAACTGCATACAGCATTGGAACAGTACACAACTGGTTCAGGAACAATTTCCTTGGTGGTAATGGACGGTGAAATACTAGATAAAACACTTCAACTAGAAAATAACGAATACAGTATCTGATACGCATGTGAAACCGTTAAACGTAGTATTGTTACTTCTGACCATTTTAAATGCATACATAACTGGTACAGTCCAGAACTGGTTAGAAGCAGTCTAACTGTTCATATTCAAGGCGAACTCATGGTTAGAAATCAATAAAACAAGGTACGAGCAATACAGGTTCTGATAAGCATCTTAAACTGTTAAACCTAGTATCGTTACATGTAACCACTTTAACTGCATACAGCATTGGAACTGTACACGACTGGTTCAGGAACAATTTCTCTGATGGTTAGAAATCAATAAAACAAAGTACGAGCAATACAGGTTCTGATAAGCATCTGAAACTGTTAAACCTAGTATCGTTACATTTAACCATTTTAACTGCATACAGCATTGGAAAAGTACACAACGGGTTCAGGAACAATTTCCTTGGTGGTAATGGACGGCGAAATACCAGATAAAACACTTCAATTAGAAAATGAGCAATACAGTATCTGATACGCATGTAAAACCGTTAAACGTAGTATTGTTACATCTGACCATTTTAATTGCAGATATGACTGGTACAGTCCAGAACTGGTATAGAGCATTCAAATTGTTCATATTGCAAGGCGAACTCATGGTTAGAAATCAATAAAACAAAGTACGAGCAATACAGTTTCTGATAAGAATCTTAAACTGTTAAACCTAGTATCATTATATCTAACCATTTTAACTGCCTACAGCATTGGAACAGTACACAACTGGTTCAGGAACAATTTCCTTGGTGGTAATGGACGGTAAAATACTAGATAAAATACTTCAGCAAGAAAATGAGCAATACAGTATCTGATACGCATGTGAAACCGTTAAACGTAGTATTGTTACATCTGACCATTTTAACTGCATACATGACTGGTACAGTCCAGAACTGGTTAGAAGCAGTCTAACTGTTCATATTGGAAGGCGAAAACATGGTTAGAAATTAATAAAACAAGGTACGAGCAATACAGTTTCTGATAAGCATCTTAAACTGTTAAACCTAGTATCGTTACATCTAACAATTTTAACTGCATACAGCATTGGAACAGTACACAACTGGTTCAGGAACAATTTCCTTGGTGGTAATGGACGATGAAATACTAGATAAAACACTTCAACTAGAAAATGAGCAATACAGTATCTGATACGCATGTGAAAAAGTTAAACGTAGTATTGTTACTTCTGACCATTTTAACTGCATACATAACTGGTACAGTCCAGAACTGGTTAGATGCAGTCTAACTGTTCATATTGCAAGGCGAACTCATGGTTAGAAATCAATAAAACAATGTACGATCAATACTGGTTCTGATAAGCATCTTAAACTGTTAAACCTAGTATCATTATATCTAACCATTTTAACTGCATACAGCATTGGAACCGTACACAACTGGTTCAGGAACAATTTCCTTGGTGGTATGGACGGTGAAATACCGATAAAACACTTAACAACAAAATGAGCAATACAATCTGATAACCATGTGAAACCGTAAACGTATATGTTACATCTGCCATTTGTAACCGTTAAACATGATGGTACAGTCCAAATTTCGAGCTTCACTTTTCATATTGCAAGCACTCAGGTTAAAATCAATAAACAAGACGACATGTTTGATACATCTTAAACGTTACCAGATCGTACATGACCATTTTAACTGCATACATTGAACGACAAACTGGTTCAGGATTCAGTGATGGCAACCATCATGTGAAATATCAAATAAAAAAATAGTTACATCAAATACACTGGTTCTGATAAGCATCTGAACTCTAGTTAAACCTGTATCTGTTAAATGTTACATCAACCATTTTAACTGCATACAGCATTGGAAATGTACACAACTGGTTCAGGAACAATTTCCTTGGTGGTAATGGACGGTGAAATACCAGATAAAACACTTCAACTAGAAAATGAGCAATACAGTATCTGATACGCATGTGAAACCGTTAAACGTAGTATTGTTACATCTGACCATATTAACTGCATACATGACTGGTACAGTCCAGAATCTGGTTAGAAGCAGTCTAACTGTTCATATTGCAAAGGCGAACTCATGGTTAGAAATCAATAAAACAAAGTACGAGCAATACAGGTTCTGATAAGCATCTTAAACTGTTAAACCTAGTATCGTTACATCTAACCATTTTAACTGCATACAGCATTGGAACAGTACACAACTGGTTCACGAATAATTTCCTTGGTGGTAATTGACGGTGAAATACCAGATAAAACACTTAAACCAGAAAATGAGCAATACAGTATCTGATACGCATGTGAAACCGTTAAACGTAGTATTGTTACATCTGACCATTTTAACTGCATACATGACTGGTACAGTCCAGAACTGGTTAGAAGCAGTCTAACTGTTCATATTGGAAGGCGAAAATCATGGTTAGAAATAATAAAACAAGGTACGAGCAATACAGTTTCTGATAAGCATCTTAAACTGTTAAACCTAGTATCGTTACATCTAACAATTTTAACTGCATACAGCATTGGAACAGTACACAACTGGTTCAGGAACAATTTCCTTGGTGGTAATGGACGATGAAATACTAGATAAAACACTTCAACTAGAAAATGAGCAATACAGTATCTGATACGCATGTGAAAACGTTAAACGTAGTATTGTTACATGTGACCATTTTAATTGCAGATATGACTGGTACAGTCCAGAACTGGTATAGAGCATTCAAATTGTTCATATTGCAAGGCGAACTCATGGTTAGAAATCAATAAAACAAAGTACGAGCAATACTGGTTCTGATAAGAATCTTAAACTGTTAAACCTAGTATCATTATATCTAACCATTTTAACTGCCTACATCATTGGAACAGTACACAACTGGTTCAGGAACAATTTCCTTGGTGGTAATGGACGGTAAAATACTAGATAAAATACTTCAGCAAGAAAATGAGCAATACAGTATCTGATACGCATGTGAAACCGTTAAACGTAGTATTGTTACATCTGACCATTTTAACTGCATACATGACTAGTACAGTCCAGAACTGGTATAGAGCATTCAAATTGTTCATATTGCAATGCGAACTCATGGTTAGAAATCAATAAAACAATGTACGAGCAATACTGGTCCTGATCAGCATCTTAAACTGTTACACCTAGTATCGTTACATCTAACCACTTTAACTGCATACAATTGGAAAAGTACACAACTGGTTCAGGAACAATTTCCTTTGTGGTAATGGACGGTGAAATACTAGATAAAACACTTCAACTAGAAAATAACTAATACAGTATCTGATACGCATGTGAAACCGTTAAACGTAGTATTGTTACATCTGACCTTTTTAATTGCATACATGACTGGTACAGTCCAGAACTGGTTAGAAGCAGTCTAACTGTTCATATTGCAAGGCGAACTCATGGTTAGAAATCAATAAATAAAGGTACGATCAATACAGGTTCTGATAAGCTTCTTAAACAGTTAAACCTAGTATCGTTAAATCTAACCACTTTAACTGCATTCATCATTGGAACAGTACACAACTGGTTCAGGAAAAATTTCCTTGGTGGTAATTGACGGTGAAATACCAGATAAAAGACTTAAACTATAAAAGGAGCAATATAGGATCTGATACGCATGTGAAACCGTTAAACGTAGTAATGTTACATCTGAACATTTGAACGGCATACATGATTGGTACAGTCCAGAACTGGTTAGAAGCAGTCTATCTGTTCATATTCAAGGCGAACTCAAGGTTAGAAATCAATAAAACAATGTACGAGCAATACTGGTTCTGATAAGCATCTTAAACTGTTAAACCTAGTATCGTTACAGCTAACCATTTTAACTGCATACAGCATTGGAACAGTACACAACTGGTTCAGGAACAATTTCTCTCATGGTTAGAAATCAAAAAAACAAAGTACGAGCAATACAGGTTCCGATAAGCATCTTAAACTGTTAAACCTAGTATCGTTAAATCTAACCACTTTAACTGCATTCATCATTGGAACAGTACACAACTGGTTCACGAATAATTTCCTTGGTGGTAATTGACGGTGAAATACCAGATAAAACACTTATACTAGAAAATTATCAATACAGTATCTGATACGCATGTGAAACCGTTAACGTAGTATTGTTACATCTGACCATTTTAATTGCATACATGACTGGTACAGTCCAGAACTGGTTAGAAGCAGTCTAACTGTTCATATTGCAAGGCGAACTCATGGTTAGGAATCAATAAACAAACGAAAGAGTAATACAGGTTCTGATAAGCATCTTAAACGTTAAACTAGTATCGTTATATCTAACCATTTTAAATGCTACAGCATTGGAACAGTACACAATTGGTTCAGGAACAATTTCCTTGGTGGTAATGGACTGTGAATTATCAGATAAAAACACTTAAACTAGAAAATGAGCAATACAGGATCTGATACGCATGTGAAATCGTTAAACGTAATAGTGTTACATCTAACCATTTTAACTGCATACAGCATTGGAACAGTACACAACTGGTTCAGGAACAATTTCCTTGGTGGTAATTGACGGTGAAATACTAGATAAAAAACTTCTACTACAAAATGAGCAATACAGTATCTGATACGTATGTGAAACCGTTAAACGTAGTATTGTTACATCTGACCATTTTAACTGCAGTACTGACTGGTACAGTCCATAACTGGTTAGAAGCAGTCTAACTGTTCATATTGCAAGCGAACTCATGGTTAGAAATCAATAAAACAAGTACGAGCAATACAGGTTCTGATAAGCATCTTAAACTGTTAAACCTAGTATCGTTACATCTAACCACTTTAACTGCATACAGCATTGGAACAGTACACAACTGGTTCAGGAACAATTTCCTTGGTGGTAATTGACGGTGAAATACTAGATAAAACACTTAACTATAAAATGAGCAATACAGTATCTGATACGCATGTGAAACCGTTAAACGTAGTATTGTTACATCTGACATTTTAACTGCATACATGACTTGGTACAGTCCAGAACTGGTTAGAAGCAGTCTAACTGCTTCATATTGCAAGGCGAACTCATGGTTAGAAATCAATAAAACAAGGTACGAGCAATACAGGTTCTGATAAGCATCTTAAACTGTTAAACCTAGTATTGTTACATTTAACCCTTTTAACTGCATACAGCATTGGAACATGTACACAACTGGTTCAGGAACAATTTCTCTCATGGTTAGAAATCAAAAAAACAAAGTACGAGCAATACAGGTTCCGATAAGCATCTTAAACTGTTAAACCTAGTATCGTTATATCTAACCATTTTAACTGCATACAGCATTGGAACTGTACACAACTGGTTCAGGAACAATTTCCTTGGTGGTAATTGAAGGTGAAATACTAGATAAAACACTTCTACTAGAAAATGATCAATACAGTATCTGATACGCATGTGAAACCGTTAAACGTAGTATTGTTACATCTGACCTTTTTAATTGCATACATGACTGGTACAGTCCAGAACTGGTTAGAAGCAGTCTAACTGTTCATATTGCAAGGCGAACTCATGGTTAGAAATCAATAAATAAAGGTACGATCAATACAGGTTCTGATAAGCTTCTTAAACAGTTAAACCTAGTATCGTTAAATCTAACCACTTTAACTGCATTCATCATTGGAACAGTACACAACTGGTTCAGGAAAAATTTCCTTGGTGGTAATTGACGGTGAAATACCAGATAAAAGACTTAAACTATAAAAGGAGCAATATAGGATCTGATACGCATGTGAAACCGTTAAACGTAGTAATGTTACATCTGAACATTTGAACGGCATACATGATTGGTACAGTCCAGAACTGGTTAGAAGCAGTCTAACTGTTCATATTGCAAGGCGAACTCATGGTTAGAAATCAATAAAAAAAGGTACAATCAATACAGGTTCTGATAAGCATCTTAAACTGTTAAACCTAGTATCGTTATAGCTAACCATTTTAACTGCATACAGCATTGGAACAGTACACAACTGGTTCAGGAAAAATTTCCTTGGTGGTAATTGACGGTGAAATACCAGATAAAAGACTTAAACTATAAAAGGAGCAATATAGGATCTGATACGCATGTGAAACCGTTAAACGTAGTAATGTTACATCTGAACATTTGAACGGCATACATGATTGGTACAGTCCAGAACTGGTTAGAAGCAGTCTATCTGTTCATATTCAAGGCGAACTCAAGGTTAGAAATCAATAAAACAAGGTACGAGCAATACATGGTTCTGATTAAGCATCTTAAACTGTTAAACCTAGTATCGTTACTCTAACTATTTTAAACTGCATACTGCATTGGGAACAGTACCAACAACTGGTTCAGAATAATTTCTTGGTGGGTATTGACGGTGAAATACCAGAATAAACACTTAAACTAGAAAATGAGCAATACAGTATCGATACGCATGTGAAAACCGTTAAACGTAGTACTGTTACAAATCCCCCCCCTGAATATTTGATGGCATACATGATTGGTACAGTCCCAGAACTCTCGTTAAGACTCAGTCTAACACTGTCATATTGCAAGCGAACTCATGGTTAGAAATCAATAAAACAAAGTATGAGCAATACAGGTTCTGATAAGCATCTTAAACTGTTAAACCTAGTATCGTTACAGCTAACCATTTTAACTGCATACAGCATTGGAACAGTACACAACTGGTTCAGGAACAATTTCCTTGGTGGTAATGGACGGTGAAATACTAGATAAAACACTTCAACTAGAAAATGAGCATAACAGTATCTGATACGCATGTGAATCCGTTAAACGTAGTATTGTTACATCTGACCATTTTAACTGCAGACATGACTGGTACAGTCCAGAACTGGTATAGAGCATTGTAAATTGTTCATATTGCAAGGCGAAATCATGGTTAATAATCAATAAAACAAAGTACGAGCAATACAGGTTCTGATAAGCATCTTAAACTGTTAAACCTAGTATCGTTACATCTAACCATTTTAACTGCATACAGCATTGGAACCGTACACAACTGGTTCAGGAAAAATTTCCTTGGTGGTAATTGACGGTTAAATACCAGATAAAAGACTTAAACTATAAAAGGAGCAATATAGGATCTGATACGCATGTGAAACCGTTAAACGTAGTAATGTTACATCTGAACATTTGAAAGGCATACATGATTGGTACAGTCCAGAACTGGTTAGAAGCAGTCTAACTGTTCATAGTGCAAGGCGAACTCATGGTTAGAAATCAATAAAACAATGTACGAGCAATACTGGTTCTGATAAGCATCTTAAACTGTTAAACCTAGTATCGTTAGATCTAACCATTTTAACTGCATACTGCATTGGAACAGTATACAACTGGTTCACGAATAATTTCCTTGGTGGTAATTGACGGTGAAATACCAGATAAAACACTTAAACCAGAAAATGAGCAATACAGTAACTGATACGCATGTGAAACCGTTAAACGTAGTAATGTTACATCTGAACATTTGAATGGCATACATGATTGGTACAGTCCAGAACTGGTTAGAAGCAGTCTAACTGTTCATATTGCAAGGCGAACTCATGGTTAGAAATCAATAAAAAAAGGTACGATCAATACAGGTTCTGATAAGCATCTTAAACTGTTAAACCTAGTATCGTTAGATCTAACCATTTTAACTGCATACTGCATTGGAACAGTATACAACTGGTTCACGAATAATTTCCTTGGTGGTAATTGACGGTGAAATACCAGATAAAACACTTAAACTAGAAAATGAGCAATACAGGATCTGATACGCATGTGAAACCGTTAAACGTAGTATTGTTACGTCTGACCGTTTTAACTGCATACATGATTGGTACAGTCCAGAACTGGTTAGAAGCAGTCTAACTGTTCATATTGCAAGGCGAACTCATGGTTAGAAATCAATAAAACAATGTACGAGCAATACTGGTTCTGATAAGCATCTTAAACTGTTAAACCTAGTATCGTTACAGCTAACCATTTTAACTGCATACAGCATTGGAACAGTACACAACTGGTTCAGGAACAATTTCCTTGGTGGTAATGGACGGTGAAATATTAGATAAAACACTTCAACTAGAAAATGAGCAATACAGTATCTGATACGTATGTGAAACCGTTAAACGTAGTATTGTTACATCTGACCATTTTAACTGCAGTCATGACTGGTACAGTCCATAATTGGTTAGAAGCAGTCTAACTGTTCATATTGCAAGGCGAACTCATGGTTAGAAATCAATAAAACAAGGTACGAGCAATACAGGTTCTGATAAGCATCTTAAACTGTTAAACCTAGTATCGTTACAGCTAACCATTTTAACTGCATACAGCATTGGAACAGTACACAACTGGTTCAGGAACAATTTCCTTGGTGGTAATGGACGGTGAAATATTAGATAAAACACTTCAACTAGAAAATGAGCAATATAGGATCTGATACGCATGTGAAACCGTGAAACGTAGTATTGTTACATCTGACAATTTGAACGTCATACATGATTGGTACAGTCCAGAACTGGTTAGAAGCAGTCTAACTCTTCATATTGCAAGGCGAACTCAAGGTTAGGAATCAATAAAACAAAGAAAGAGTAATACAGGTTCTGATAAGCATCTTAAACCGAGTGGAAGTAGACATAAGTCGAAGAAGGATAAAGAAGCAAAGTAAAGGAATAGCAATAAAAAAAGCGAAATGCCACAAAACTCTTATAGTTGGGTTTGTGCGGAGTGTGAAAAGATAGAATGAATAGAAGGAAGGCGGAGGAAGGAACGGGGCCAACCGAAGCGAGGAAAGGGAGTTAGAACGAGGAAAACGGGCAGGGTGGGGGAAAAAAAAAACATAAAACGTAGTATTGTTACATCTGATAAAATGATACGCATACATCATTGATAACTCAACAGAACATCAACACTGTAGCAAGCAGTCTAACTCTGCAAGGCGAACTCAAGGTTAGGAATCAATAAAACAAAGAAAGAGTAATACAGGTTCTGATAAGCATCTTAAACCGTTAAACTTAGTATCGTTATATCTAACCATTTTAAATGCATACAGCATTGGAACAGTACACAATTGGTTCAGGAACAATTTCCTTGGTGGTAATGGACTGTGAATTATCAGATAAAACACTTAAACTAGAAAATGAGCAATACTGGATCTGATACGCATGTGAAATCGTTAAACGTAATAGTGTTACATCTAACCATTTTAACTGCATACAGCATTGGAACAGTACACAACTGGTTCAGGAACAATTTCCTTGGTGGTAATTGACGGTGAAATACTAGATAAAACACTTCTTCTACAAAATGAGCAATACAGTATCTGATACGTATGTGAAACCGTTAAACGTAGTATTGTTACATCTGACCATTTTAACTGCAGTCATGACTGGTACAGTCCATAATTGGTTAGAAGCAGTCTAACTGTTCATATTGCAAAGCGAACTCATGGTTAGAAATCAATAAAACAAGGTACGAGCAATACAGGTTCTGATAAGCATCTTAAACTGTTAAACCTGGTATCGTTACATCTAACCACTTTAACTGCATACAGCATTGGAACCGTACACAACTGTTTCAGGAACAATTTCCTTGGTGGTAATTGACGGTAAAATACCAGATAAAAAACTTAAACTATAACAGGAGCAATATAGGATCTGATATGCATGTGAAACCGTTAAACTTAGTAATGTTACATCTGAACATTTGAACGGCATACATGATTGGTACAGTCCAGAACTGGTTAGAAGCAGTCTAACTGCTCATATTGCAAGGCGAACTCATGGTTAGAAATCAATAAAACAAGGTACGAGCAATACAGGTTCTGATAAGCATCTTAAACTGTTAAACCTAGTATCGTTACAACTAACCACTTTAACTGCATAAAGCATTGGAACTGTACACAACTGGTTCAGGAACAATTTCACTCATGGTTAGAAATCAATAAAACAAAGTACGAGCAATACAGGTTCCGATAAGCATCTTAAACTGTTAAACCTAGTATCGTTACATCTAACCATTTTAACTGCATACAGCATTGGAACCGTACACAACTGTTTCAGGAACAATTTCCTTGGTGGTAATTGACGGTGAAATACCAGATAAAAAACTTAAACTATAACAGGAGCAATATAGGATCTGATATGCATGTGAAACCGTTAAACGTAGTAATGTTACATCTGAACATTTGAACTGCATACATGATTGGTACAGTCCAGAACTGGTTAGAAGCAGTCTAACTGCTCATATTGCAAGGCGAACTCATGGTTAGAAATCAATAAAACAAGGTACGAGCAATACAGGTTCTGATAAGCATCTTAAACTGTTAAACCTAGTATCGTTACATCTAACCACTTTAACTGCATACAGCATTGGAACTGTACACAACTGATTCAGGAACAATTTCCTTGGTGGTAATTGACGGTGAAATACTAGATAAAACACTTCTACTACAAAATGAGCAATACAGTATCTGATACGTATGTGAAACCGTTAAACGTAGTATTGTTACATCTGACCATTTTAACTGCAGTCATGACTGGTACAGTCCATAACTGGTTAGAAGCAGTCTAACTGTTCATATTGCAAAGCGAACTCATGGTTAGAAATCAATAAAACAAGGTACGAGCAATACAGGTTCTGATAAGCATCTTAAACTGTTAAACCTGGTATCGTTACATCTAACCACTTTAACTGCATACAGCATTGGAACCGTACACAACTGTTTCAGGAACAATTTCCTTGGTGGTAATTGACGGTAAAATACCAGATAAAAAACTTAAACTATAACAGGAGCAATATAGGATCTGATACGCATGTGAAACCGTTAAACGTAGTAATGTTACATCTGAACATTTGAACGGCATACATGATTGGTACAGTCCAGAACTGGTTAGAAGCAGTCTAACTGTTCATATTGCAAGGCGAACTCATGGTTAGAAATCAATAAAACAAAGTACGAGCAATACAGGTTCTGATAAGCATCTTAAACTGTTAAACCTAGTATCGTTACAGCTAACAATTTTAACTGCATACAGCATTGGAACAGTACACAACTGGTTCAGGAACAATTTCCTTGGTGGTAATTGACGGTGAAATACCAGATAAAAGACTTAATCTATAAAAGGAGAAATATAGGATCTGATACGCATGTGAAACCGTTAAACGTAGTAATGTTACATCTGAACATTTGAACGGCATACATGATTGGTACAGTCCAGAACTGGTTAGAAGCAGTCTAACTGTTCATATTGCAAGGCGAACTCATGGTTAGAAATCAATAAAACAATGTACGAGCAATACAGGTTCTGATAAGCATCTTAAACTGTTAAACCTAGTATCGTTACATCTAACCATTTAACTGCATACAGCATTGGAACAGTACACAACTGGTTCAGGAACAATTTTCTTGGTGGTAATTGACGGTGAAATACCAGATAAAACACTTAAACTAGAAAATGAGCAATACAGTATCTGATACGCATGTGAAACCGTTAAACGTAGTAATGTTACATCTGAACATTTGAATGGCATACATGATTGGTACAGTCCAGAACTCGTTAGACGCAGTCTAACTGTTCATATTGCAAGGCGAAATCATGGTTAATAATCAATAAAACAAAGTACGAGCAATACAGGTTCTGATAAGCATCTTAAACTGTTAAACCTAGTATCGTTACATCTAACCATTTTAACTGCATACAGCATTGGAACCGTACACAACTGGTTCAGGAAAAATTTCCTTGGTGGTAATTGACGGTTAAATACCAGATAAAAGACTTAAACTATAAAAGGAGCAATATAGGATCTGATACGCATGTGAAACCGTTAAACGTAGTAATGTTACATCTGAACATTTGAAAGGCATACATGATTGGTACAGTCCAGAACTGGTTAGAAGCAGTCTAACTGTTCATAGTGCAAGGCGAACTCATGGTTAGAAATCAATAAAACAATGTACGAGCAATACTGGTTCTGATAAGCATCTTAAACTGTTAAACCTAGTATCGTTAGATCTAACCATTTTAACTGCATACTGCATTGGAACAGTATACAACTGGGTCACGAATAATTTCCTTGGTGGTAATTGACGGTGAAATACCAGATAAAACACTTAAACCAGAAAATGAGCAATACAGTAACTGATACGCATGTGAAACCGTTAAACGTAGTAATGTTACATCTGAACATTTGAATGGCATACATGATTGGTACAGTCCAGAACTGGTTAGAAGCAGTCTAACTGTTCATATTGCAAGGCGAACTCATGGTTAGAAATCAATAAAAAAAGGTACGATCAATACAGGTTCTGATAAGCATCTTAAACAGTTAAACCTAGTATCGTTACATTTAACCCTTTTAACTGCATATAGCATTGGAACAGTACACAACTGGTTCAGAAATATTTTTCTTGGTGGTAATGGACGGTGAAATACCAGATAAAAAACTTAAACTAGAAAATGAGCAATACAGGATCTGATACGCATGTGAAACCGTTAAACGTAGTATTGTTACGTCTGACCGTTTTAACTGCATACATGATTGGTACAGTCCAGAACTGGTTAGAAGCAGTCTAACTGTTCATATTGCAAGGCGAACTCATGGTTAGAAATCAATAAAACAATGTACGAGCAATACTGGTTCTGATAAGCATCTTAAACTGTTAAACCTAGTATCGTTACAGCTAACCATTTTAACTGCATACAGCATTGGAACAGTACACAACTGGTTCAGGAACAATTTCCTTGGTGGTAATGGACGGTGAAATATTAGATAAAACACTTCAACTAGAAAATGAGCATTACAGTATCTGATACGCATGTGAAACCGTGAAACGTAGTATTGTTACATCTGACAATTTGAACGTCATACATGATTGGTACAGTCCAGAACTGGTTAGAAGCAGTCTAACTCTTCATATTGCAAGGCGAACTCAAGGTTAGGAATCAATAAAACAAAGAAAGAGTAATACAGGTTCTGATAAGCATCTTAAACCGTTAAACTTAGTATCGTTATATCTAACCATTTTAAATGCATACAGCATTGGAACAGTACACAATTGGTTCAGGAACAATTTCCTTGGTGGTAATGGACTGTGAATTATCAGATAAAACACTTAAACTAGAAAATGAGCAATACTGGATCTGATACGCATGTGAAATCGTTAAACGTAATAGTGTTACATCTAACCATTTTAACTGCATACAGCATTGGAACAGTACACAACTGGTTCAGGAACAATTTCCTTGGTGGTAATTGACGGTGAAATACTAGATAAAACACTTCTTCTACAAAATGAGCAATACAGTATCTGATACGTATGTGAAACCGTTAAACGTAGTATTGTTACATCTGACCATTTAACTGCAGTCATGACTGGTACAGTCCATAATTGGTTAGAAGCAGTCTAACTGTTCATATTGCAAAGCGAACTCATGGTTAGAAATCAATAAAACAAGGTACGAGCAATACAGGTTCTGATAAGCATCTTAAACTGTTAAACCTGGTATCGTTACATCTAACCACTTTAACTGCATACAGCATTGGAACCGTACACAACTGTTTCAGGAACAATTTCCTTGGTGGTAATTGACGGTAAAATACCAGATAAAAACTTAAACTATAACAGGAGCAATATAGGATCTGATATGCATGTGAAACCGTTAAACTTAGTAATGTTACATCTGAACATTTGAACGGCATACATGATTGGTACAGTCCAGAACTGGTTAGAAGCAGTCTAACTGCTCATATTGCAAGGCGAACTCATGGTTAGAAATCAATAAAACAAGGTACGAGCAATACAGGTTCTGATAAGCATCTTAAACTGTTAAACCTAGTATCGTTACAACTAACCACTTTAACTGCATAAAGCATTGGAACTGTACACAACTGGTTCAGGAACAATTTCACTCATGGTTAGAAATCAATAAAACAAAGTACGAGCAATACAGGTTCCGATAAGCATCTTAAACTGTTAAACCTA
The DNA here is from genome assembly GCA_018906985.1 of Apocrypta bakeri. Taxonomy (NCBI): domain Eukaryota; kingdom Metazoa; phylum Arthropoda; class Insecta; order Hymenoptera; family Pteromalidae; genus Apocrypta; species Apocrypta bakeri. The sequence goes on along the minus strand of JACCIA010000147.1, from coordinate 1,076 downwards.
GTATCGTTACATCTAACCATTTTAACTGCATACAGCATTGGAACCGTACACAACTGTTTCAGGAACAATTTCCTTGGTGGTAATTGACGGTGAAATACCAGATAAAAAACTTAAACTATAACAGGAGCAATATAGGATCTGATATGCATGTGAAACCGTTAAACGTAGTAATGTTACATCTGAACATTTGAACTGCATACATGATTGGTACAGTCCAGAACTGGTTAGAAGCAGTCTAACTGCTCATATTGCAAGGCGAACTCATGGTTAGAAATCAATAAAACAAGGTACGAGCAATACAGGTTCTGATAAGCATCTTAAACTGTTAAACCTAGTATCGTTACATCTAACCACTTTAACTGCATACAGCATTGGAACTGTACACAACTGATTCAGGAACAATTTCCTTGGTGGTAATTGACGGTGAAATACTAGATAAAACACTTCTACTACAAAATGAGCAATACAGTATCTGATACGTATGTGAAACCGTTAAACGTAGTATTGTTACATCTGACCATTTTAACTGCAGTCATGACTGGTACAGTCCATAACTGGTTAGAAGCAGTCTAACTGTTCATATTGCAAAGAGAACTCATGGTTAGAAATCAATAAAACAAGGTACGAGCAATACAGGTTCTGATAAGCATCTTAAACTGTTAAACCTGGTATCGTTACATCTAACCACTTTAACTGCATACAGCATTGGAACCGTACACAACTGTTTCAGGAACAATTTCCTTGGTGGTAATTGACGGTAAAATACCAGATAAAAAACTTAAACTATAACAGGAGCAATATAGGATCTGATATGCATGTGAAACCGTTAAACGTAGTAATGTTACATCTGAACATTTGAACGGCATACATGATTGGTACAGTCCAGAACTGGTTAGAAGCAGTCTAACTGCTCATATTGCAAGGCGAACTCATGGTTAGAAATCAATAAAACAAGGTACGAGCAATACAGGTTCTGATAAGCATCTTAAACTGTTAAACCTAGTATCGTTACATCTAACCACTTTAACTGCATACAGCATTGGAACTGTACACAACTGGTTCAGGAACAATTTCCT
>JACCIA010000146.1:2500-25824 GCA_018906985.1 Apocrypta bakeri | reverse complement strand
AAGGAGAATCCGATGTCTGGTCTTAAGGCCGCTGCTGCTCCGTGGGTACCCTGAATGGTCTGGTCCACCGCGACGGTTCCCGGACACTTCAAGGCCTTCACAAGACGCTCCACGATGTTGTTGTGCCGTCGCTGCCGTGCCTGAGCGTGCACTCCGCAGTGGCAGAGGACATGCGGAAGAGTCTCGAGGTCATACCCACATCTGCGACATCGCTTGTCCGCCTCCCTCTGCCACCGTTTGGCGGCATTGAGAGGAAGGACGTTCAAGCGAGCACGGTGTATAAACCGCCAGTCGCAGAAGCGAGTATTCCTTCCTGATCTTAGGAAGTGGTTGGAAATGGTTGTTCTTTCCAACGACCTCGTAAACCTTGCCCTGATCTTGTTTGGCAAGCAGACTCTCCCTGTAGTACTCCACCAGTGTGCGGCGCAAGGTGGTGGTGGCCAGGCTGGTGTTATTTGCGGCGACGACGACTTCCTCCGACCCGATTACCAGGCTAAATTTAGCCTCCTCTTCCCAGAGCCATCGCACCCGGAGTTTGGTGTTAATTCTCCGGGTTGCCGACTGTACCCTGCCCCAGAATGACGTTGGGGCGAAAGACCGAGGCATCAAGAGATCCCCCGAGAGGTAGCGAGCGATGTCGGTGTTGTTTGCTCGCTTTTTTAACCTCTTGGAGGCAGTGTCCCTCAGGAGATCGTACGCCAGTCGACTCACTGTAGAATCTTTTGCATGCAAGATCTTAAATGCATGCGCTACAGTGAGGAGGTCGTACAGATCAGCTAGCGGGAGTAAACCTCCACCTCCCTGACGGGGGGGAAGGAAAACCAACTCCGCACTAGCTCTCTGAGGTACACTGAGCCAGCCCTTGGCCAGCCTCTTGATGATCTTGTCTGCCTCGGTAAGGTACCCTTTCTCAACTCTACCCCCTTGCATAATGAAGTCGAGGCGGGGCAACAAAAAAGTCGCCACCGCGTCTAACTTCTGCCAGGGAGCGAGGAGTGAGGTGTCGATTCTCCGGGCGTCGGAAACTAACTCCCGTAAGGTGTTGATCGGGGTTTGTTTCACCTGGTAACCGGTGGGTATGCCCAGATGTTCATAGGCATCTTCAGTGGATAAGGATGGTATTGGGGCCCCCTGAATCAGGAACTGCGTAGGTGAGACCTCCCGCCCGTTGTTAATGTGCAACGTGGCGCACTTTGCGGGGTTGAAGGTGAGTCCCACTGCAGCAGCTCCTTCTTCGGCTGCTGTTATTAGCCGCCGCATTGCATCCGGGGAGTCCGCCAGAACAGCAATGTCATCAGCGTAGGCCAAGATGTTATGTGACCTACCACCGAACGTGTAACCGTCCCCCGTCTCTGTCATGCGTCGAAGCAGGACTTCCAGGGTTAGGTTAAACACGTCGGGGCTGAGAGGACATCCCTGTCTGACACCCGAATGAATGCGGATGGGAGCCGTGGAGCCATTAGCCGTCTTCACCGTAGTGGACATGTTGGCATACAAGGCGGCGATGGTGTTCTTCGCCTTTGGTGGTAATGAATGGCCTTCGAGAGCCCGGATGATGGAAGAGTGAGGAACAGAGTTGAAAGCACTGGTTAAGTCTAACCAGGCCACAACTAAGTTCTTCTTCCGGGCTTTGGCGTCATGAATGGCTTCCTGAACGACGAAATTGTGCTCAAAGCACCCGTCGAACTGTAGGAAGCCTTTCTGAGCCGGATGGAAACGCTCGTTGGCCATCCCCCACACCTTGATGCGATCCGCGAGCAGCGCAGCGAACAGCTTTGGCGTAGTATCCCCTAAGGAGATAGGACGCCAATTCGCAATCGAGGCCGGATCCCCCTTCTTGAAAATCAAGATAGTGTTAGAATTATTCCAACACGAGGGAACCGTCTCGATACGCCATACCGCGTTGTAAAGTGCGGTAAGGACCCGAGCACCAGGATCGGCTTTACGAAGGTCTTGGTACGTAATGCCGTCTGGCCCTGGAGAAGTGTTGTTACGTCTGCACAGAGCCTTGAGTACTTCTGCCTCCGTAAACGGGCGACAGAGCTCCTCATTTGTCACTGGTGACGGATCGTCCTGACGGAACACATTCGGCCAATCCGCTCCTCCGACTCTATGAGCAGCCAGCTGTTGGAAGTGGTCCTCTACAGTTGCTATACTTATTTCACAGGGTTGGTTAGACCCTGCGAGGACTTGCTGGACTGCTCTCTTCCGATTAACTCGGTAGAGCCGTTGGAGTTTCTTAGCCTCCTGTATCCTGTCGGACGCGCTGCGAGCTGTTCTCTGCGCTACTCTCGGAGCCCCAGCGTGCACGTTAGAAGCCGGAGTTTGCCTGCCCAGGAATGTTACAACTCTCGGGATTAACTCCTCGAGTTGCTCTGGAGTGGCAATCTCACACAGCTCTCGCACCAGCTGCCTTTGTTCAGGTGAACTCCGGCAGACCGGGCGGCTACGTGCGGTGTTATGCTGGGGTCTTTGTCCTACGGTGTTGACGACCAATGGCTCATCCACTGGTATAGCGTCGGCCTCTACGGCCTGTGATGGTGGTGGTGAAGGACCCTGAAGGGGTCGTGAAACAGAAGCCTCTACGGGGCTGTGAGTGGACATGGCGGGTGAAATCGGCGCCTCGTCCGCATCTCGCGATGGAGTTGTCGGCTGTGGATCCCTGCCCTCTGGTTGCTGTGCATTACCGTCAGCAAGGACGGATAGAGGAGGGGGAGATCCCCGGCTGGTGGTCGGCCGGGTAAGCGTAGGCTCCACCGGGGTTGCCGGCGGTGCGTCGATTTGACGCCTGATGTTCGCTCGGTTCGGCCCATCTGGTCGAGTGGGCGCTACCTCGGGAACACAATCTCCACAGTGCGCCGTCACTATCTTCCGGGGATAACGTTTTCCCTCCGGAGCAGTGAAGCCGCACCTCCAGCACCGGTATACTACGCCGGTGTTGGGATGATGTTCTTTTATGTGGCGATTAAGATTCTCGATCCTGGTCTTTCCGTTGTAGCGACCATTCGAGCAGATGGGACAAACGAGTTGTCCCTCAATGAGAGGAAGGAGAATGGTGACATTCTCTCCTTCAGCGACCGCACCTAAGTCTGGTTGATCGGTCATCGCTTAAACGTACGGAAAGCGCAGATTCCTCCGAAATCTTCCTCACTCGGCTATACCGACACAAGAAGATACAGAGTAATACTGCACCGTAAGTACAGTATTAAAAGAACTACCCCTAAAACGGGGTGATAACATGGCGCTTGGCCTGCTTGACCATGCTTATTTTCATATTCATCAGCTCCTATCAGCTTAAGTTTAAAAAAGAAAGACAGTTTCACGAATAAAATATAATAAATAAATAAAATAAATTAAATAAATAAATAAATAAAATAAATTAAATAAATAAAATAAATTAAATAAAATAAATTAAATAAATAAATAATAAAATAAATTAAATAAATAAAATAATTTAGATAAATAAATAAATAAAATAAATTAATTAGATAAAATATAAAATTCATAAAACTTAACAAAATATAGTTAAAACTTAACAATAAAATAAACAATGGGGCTTGATTAAAAGCAAGCCCCATTAGTGCTGATAGGGAACGGGACAATTAAAAAAAAAGACGGGACAAACTATTATTAAAATAAAAAGAAAAAAAAGGAAAGACCGGAACGGACGACACAGATAATAAAGCGATGGGGGGCTATTGGTGTTGTTTAGCCCCCTTATACATATTGCCTAATTCCCGACACGTGCTCCACGTAAATGTCCCGGGACCACCGGATGGTATCACTAACCATGAGTCTCCTCATCAATGTCGCGTAGTAGCGACTAACATTGAGGAGACTCAGGACCCTTTCGTTGCGGGGGTCCCACGCGCCCAGGGCGCCCACGAGGACGGCCTCCACCGTGACGTTGTAGCCGTTGCTCGCGAGTTGCCTAGCCAAGGATGTATATATAGCTATTTTGGCCTCGCGAGCCTCTTCGATAGCCGCATAGCGGTTCTCGAAGGGAACGGCCACGTCGACGATGGTGATGCGGCGATTGACATCGTCGCGAACGACGATGTCAGGTCTTAAAGCCGCATCAGGCCCGTGGACACCCCGGACGATGTGGTTCACGGTGATGGTTCCGGGGCACCTACTCGCTGCCTTCACCAGCCTATCCTGCACGTTGTTGTGCCTTCTTTGCCTCGCCGCCGCGTGCGGGCCGCAATGTCCAAGGACATGCGGGAGAGTCTCCAGGCCCTCCCCGCATCTGCGACATCTCTTGTCCATCCCTCTTTGCCAACGCTTAGAAGCGTTGAGAGGGAGGACATCGAGACGGGCGCGATGGATAAAGCGTCAGTCGCAGAAGCGGGTGAAGCTACCATTGCGGAGGAAGTGGTTCGAGGAACCACTCTTCCTGGTAGCTTCGAGGACCTTGCCTTGATCTTTTTTGGCAAGGAGACTCTCCGCGTAAAAGATGTTAACGCGGCTCCGCAGGGTCGAGACCAGCTGTTTTTTGGTCTCTGGCGAGGCAAGGGTCCTGGGGGCGTTGACATCCCCACAGGCTATCTTCAGGTACTCCTCATCCCGACACCAGATCCAGCGCAACCCGAGCTTGGTGTTAAGTCTCAGGGTCGCGCTGCGGACTTTCGACCAGAAAGATGTTCTTCCGGTCGAACGGGGCAGGTCCATATCACCGGAGAGGTAACGGGCGACATCGATGTTCGACGCCCGCTTTCTAAGCCTCTCCGAGACGGTCTTCCTCAGCACGGAATCTGCTACGGTGCTCAAGGTCTTGTCGCTCGAGTACAGCATTTTGTACCCATGAGCGACCGTGAGCAGATCGTAGAGATCCGAGAGCGGGAGCAATCGGCCACCTCCTTGAGAGGGGGGGAGATATGCTAGCTCCGCACTCGCCCTCTGAGGAAGACCGAGTCAGTTCTTAGCGGCTCGCTAGATGTTCCGATCTGCCTCCGTCAAAAGCCCTTTCTCGATGCTAGCCCCCTGTATGGCGAAGTCTAACCGGGGCAACAAAAAGGTGCCCACGGCGTCGAGCTTCTGCCATGGAGCCAGCAGAGATTGATCTATCGATCTGGTGTCTTGAAGCAGGTCCTTAATGGTGTTAGTCGGACTCTGCTTCACCTGATAGCCTGTGGGGATGCCTAGATGTTCGTAGGCTTCCCCAGTAGCTAAGGCGCGGACAGGCGACCCCTGAACGGAGAACTCCGTCGGTCGAACCTCACCCCGCCCCGCTATATGCAGAGTTGCACATTTAGCAGGGTTGAAGGTGAGACCGACTTTCTTTGCGCCCCGCTCAGCTGCCATGCGCAGTCTCCTCATCGCAGCCTACGCTAAGTTGGAAATGCGTACGACTCCGATCGTGTAACCTTCCCCCGTCCGTTGCATCTCTCTGAGAACAACTTCAAGGGTCAGGTTGAACACGTCCGGGCTTAATGGGCAACCCTGTCTGACTCCTGACCGGATAAGGATAGGGTCCGTTGGTCCTTCCGCCGTGTTGATGCGGGTGGTCATGTTCGAGTAAAGCGAGTAGATGACGGTTCTCGCCTTACTAGGAACACCATGTCGCTCAAGCGCCTGGCTGATAGAAGAGTGGGGCACGGATGTAAAGGCACTGGCTAAGTCTAGCCAGGCTACCACCAACTCTCTATCGCCGTTGGATGCCTCTGTGATGGCCTCCTGTAGCACGAAGTTGTGCTCGTAGCAACCTTCGTACTGCAGGAAGCCCTTCTGGGAGGCACTGAAGCGCTTGTTCGACATGGCCCACCCCTTGAGCCGGTCGGCCAAGATCGCCGCGAAGAGCTTGGGGACCGTATGTCCTAGGGAGATAGGTCGCCAATTACTGATGTTAAGGGCGTCGCCTTTCTTATAGATGAGAATCGTGTTTGATTCTCCCCACAAGGAAGGCGCCGCCTCGATGCACCATACGGTGTTATATAGCGCTGTAAGTACGTGGGCCCCTGGATCGGCTTTGGCCAGATCCATATAGGTAATCCCGTCGGGTCCAGGAGAGGTATTGCTCCTCCCCTTTAGCCTCCGGAATACCTCTTCCCTTTTGAACGGGGTACAAAGGGCCTCATTACTTACAGCAGTAGGCTCTTCCCTCTCGAACACATCGGGCCAGTCTCCTTCACCGTCTCTACGAGCAGCCAGCTCCACAAAGTGGGCGAAGATGTTGTCCTTGGAGATCTGACAGGGTGTATTCGACCCTGCCAGAACTCTCTGGACTGCTCGTTTCTTCGATCTTCTGAAGAGACTCTGGAGTTTCTTGGCCTCCTGTATCCGATCGGGCGCCTGCGCATCTGCTCTTCGCTGCGATCTCGGCGGACCGGCTCGAGGGGCTGGACGCCGCGTAGTCGACCTAGCCAGGAACTGCATAACGTGAGGGATGTTCTCCTCAAGCTGTTCCAGGCTGGTCAATGCCTCCAAGGTCCCTATTAGACGTCGTTGTTCTGACGTAAGGTACCTGGGAGCGGACAGTCGACTAGGCGGCGGTACATGACCTCCCGCATCAACGATGGTGTTTGGCGGGACCCTGGCTGTGGTGTTGTTTGCCAGGGTGAGCGTCGAGGGCCCGGCAGAGGTGGAGTTTGCCGGGCTATCGGTCACGATGGTCTGTGACCGTGTCGAGGATCCAGCTGTGATGGTGGCCGCTGGACCGGCAGCCTGGGTGGTCGTAGGCTGCGTCGGGGGCCCGGCCAGGGTGTTGTGGGCCGGGCTGGTCGTCGGGGTGTTGGTTGACGACCGGGCAGTCGGGTTGTTGTGTGACGGCCTGGCAGTAACTGCTGACGTAGAGGAGGACGGCTCCTGCTGGAGTGTCGCCCTCTGCGGGCTTAGGTGGGGGGAACCCTCGGGCGAACGAAATATGTCGTCGTCCGAGGACTCCACCGGCGCATCCACTTCTGGGGGTATGATCGCCCTAGGGGGCTCCAGAAGTGTCGGTGCCGGGCCGATGTTGTGCCCGCCCGGAGGAGATGCAACTGCGTTGCGGCGTGAACGCCGAACGGGTGCGGCAACACCCAGCTCTCGCCGGATGTTGGTTCTCCTCTCCGTCGTCGCCCTGCTGTACGGGGCGGAAGAGATGTTGGGGACGCAGCTGGAGCAGTACTGCGTCACGACTTTCCGAGGATAAGCTTTACCCTCGGGAGCCATGAAGCCGCACCGCCAGCATCGGTACGTGATGGTCATACAGGGTGGTGAGCCTTGACGTGACGGCCAAGATTCTCCACCCGCGTCTTCCCGCGATACTCCCCTCACCCCACACAGAGGGGGCAGTTGATCGTCTCGTCATCGCTCTGGCGGAGGAGAATAATGATGGAGTCCTCCTCCCTGATCGCCTTGATGGTAGGCGGCGAAGCCATGGAGTCGGTGCTTCGGTGTTGACTAGAGAAAATTACACTCAAAACACTTACCTCCCCGGACACTTATTTCGATGCCCAAGACGAGATAGAGGCGCGAGCGACCTCCTCACTCGGCTATGCCGACACAGGACAAGTCCTCGCGCATGTCAAGTCTTGAGCGGCACATGATCTACACTTATGGCGATCTAAATTCTCTACTAGCGATCATAATTATGGTACCGCAACCATAATTATGGTACCAAATGGTAGAAATCGTTGAACCGATTATCTGAGGGAAAGTATTCCAACTTGGTCCTCCTCCTCATTTTATTTATATAATTTATATATCTTTTTAAAACTTATTTATTTATTTATTTTATTATTTTTATTTAATTTATTATATATAAGCTGCGTTGAAAGCATTTCCAAGCTGGATCGTGGTCTTCACTGCCCTTCTGCAGATTGTAAAGGCATAAAAGGTATTCTGCAATCCCTTATAAAACTTGTACGAAGCATAAATCAATTGATAGAAATAATACTTCCTTCTTATCAGCTTGATCGCATCTCGGCATTATTGGCTTTGATCAAAGACTGTTCTTATCAGCTTGAATAAATCTGTGTTGAAAGCGTTTCCAAGCTGGATCGTGGTCCTCACTGCCCCTCCGCAGATTGTAAAGGCGTCAAAGGTATTCTGCAATCCCTCAGACATCTTGAGCGAAATTTAATCCAATTGATAGAAATAATACTTACGTCTTATCAGCTTGATCGCTTCTCGGGCGTATTGATTTTGATCAAAGTCTGTTCTTATCAGCTTGAAAAAAGCTTTGTTGAAAGCATTTTCAAGCTGGATCGTGGTCCTCACTGCCTCTCCGCAGATTGTAAAGGCATAAAAGGTATTCTGCAATCCCTCAGACAACTTGTGCGAAGCATAATCCAATTGATAGAAATAATACTTCCTTCTTATCAGCTTGATCGCTTCTAGGCCTTTTTAGCTTAGATCAAATTCTGTTCTTATCAGCTTGAATAAAGCTTTGTTGAAAGCATTTACCAGCTGGATCGTGGTCCTCATTGCCCCTCTGCAGATTGTAAAGGCATAAAAGGTATTCTGCAATCCCTTAAAAAACTTGTGCGAAGCATAAATCAATTGATAGAAATAATACTTCCTTCTTATCAGCTTGATCGCTTCTCGGCATTATTGGCTTAGATCAAAGTCTGTTCTTATCAGCTTCAATGAAGATTTGTTGAAAGCATATCCAAGGTGGATCGTGGTCTTAACTGACCATCTGCAGAGTGTAAGGGCGTCAAAGGTATTCTGCAATACCTGAAATATCTTGAGCGAAGCTTAATCCAAATGATAGAAATAATACTTCCTTCTTATCAGCTTGATCGCTTCTCGGCCTTATTGGCTTTGATCAAAGTCTATTCTTATCAGCTTGAAAAAAGCTGTTTTGAAAGCATTTCCAAGCTGGATCGTGGTCCTCACTGCCCCTCCGCAGATTGTAAAGGCGTCAAAGGTATTCTGCAATCCCACAGACATCTTGAGCGAAATTTAATCCAATTGATAGATATAATACTTCCGTCTTATCAGCTTGATCGCTTCTCGGGCATATTGGCTTTGATCAAAGTCTGTTCTTATCAGCTTGAATAAATCTGTGTTGAAAGCGTTTCCAAGCTGGATCGTGGTCTTTACTGCCTCTCTGCAGATTGTAAAGGCATCTAAGGTATTCTGCAATCGCTCAGACAACTTGAGCAGAGCTTAATCCAATTGAATGAAATAATACTTCCTTCTTATCAGCTTGATTGCTTCTCGGCCTTATTGGCTTTGATCAAAGTTTGTTCTTATCAGCATGAAAAAATCTGTGTTGAAAGCATTTCCAAGCTGGATCGTGGTCCTCACTGCCCCTCCGCAGATTGTAAAGGCGTCAAAGATATTCTGCAATCCCTCAGACATCTTGAGCGAAATTTAATCCAATTGATAGAAATAATACTTACGTCTTATCAGCTTGATCGCTTCTCGGGCGTATTGATTTTGATCAAAGTCTGTTCTTATCAGCTTGAAAAAAGCTGTTTTGAAAGCATTTCCAAGCTGGATCGTGGTCCTCACTGCCCCTCCGCAGATTGTAAAGGCATAAAAGGTATTCTGCAATCCCTCAGACAACTTGTGCGAAGCATAATCCAATTGATAGAAATAATACTTCCTTCTTATCAGCTTGATCGCTTCTCGGCATTTTTGGCTTAGATCAAAGTCTGTTCTTATCAGCTTCAATAAAGATTTGTTGAAAGCATATCCAAGGTGGATCGTGGTCTTAACTGACCATCTGCAGAGTGTAAGGGCGTCAAAGGTATTCTGCAATACCTGAAATATCTTGAGCGAAGCTTAATCCAAATGATAGAAATAATACTTCCTTCTTATCAGCTTGATCGCTTCTCGGCCTTATTGGCTTTGATCAAAGTCTATACTTATCAGCTTGAAAAAAGCTGTTTTGAAAGCATTTCCAAGCTGGATCGTGGTCCTCACTGCCCCTCCGCAGATTGTAAAGGCGTCAAAGGTATTCTGCAATCCCTCAGACATCTTGAGCGAAATTTAATCCAATTGATAGAAATAATACTTCCGTCTTATCAGCTTGATCGCTTCTCGGGCGTATTGGCTTTGATCAAAGTCTCTTCTTATCAGCTTGAAAAAAGCTGTGTTGAAAGCATTTCCAAGCTGGATCGTGGTCTTCACTGCCCCTCCGCAGATTGTAAAGGCGTCTAAAGGTATTCTGCAATACCTCAGACAACTTGTGCGAAGCTTAATCCAATTGATAGAAATAATACTTCCTTCTTATCAGCTTGATCGCTTCTCGGCCTTATTGGCTTTGATCAAAGTCTGTTCTTATCAGCTTGAAAAAAGCTTTGTTGAAAGCATTTCCAAGCTGGATCGTGGTCCTCACTGCCCCGCCGCAGATTGTAAAGGCGTCAAAGGTATTCTGCAATCCCTCAGAAATCTTGAGCGAACATTAATCCAATTGATAGAAAATAATACTTCCGTCTTATCAGCTTGATCGCTTCTCGGGCCGTATTTGGCTTTGATCAAGTCTCTTCTTATCAGCTTGAATAATCTGTGTTGAAAGCGTTTCCAAGCTGGATCGTGGTCTTTACTGCCTCTCTGCAGATTGTAAAGGCCTCTAAGGTATTCTGCAATCGCTCAGACAACTTGAGCAAGCTTAAATCCAATTGAATGAAATAATACTTCCTTCTTATCAGCTTGATCGGCTTCTAGGCCTTTTTAGCTTAGATCAAATTCTGTTCTTATCAGCTTGAATAAAGCTTTGTTGAAAGCATTTACCAGCTGGATAGTGGTCCTCATTGCCCCTCTGCAGATTGTTAAGGCATAAAAGGTATTCTGCAATCCCTTAAAAAACTTGTGCGAAGCATAAATCAATTGATAGAAATAATACTTCCTTCTTATCAGCTTGATCGCTTCTCGGCATTATTGGCTTAGATCAAAGTCTGTTCTTATCAGCTTCAATAAAGATTTGTTGAAAGCATTTCCAAGCTGGATCGTGGTCCTCACTGCCCCTCCGCAGATTGTAAAGGCGTCAAAGGTATTCTGCAATCCCTCAGACATCTTGAGCGAAATTTAATCCAATTGATAGAAATAATACTTACGTCTTATCAGCTTGATCGCTTCTCGGGCGTATTGATTTTGATCAAAGTCTGTTCTTATCAGCTTGAAAAAAGCTTTGTTGAAAGCATTTCCAAGCTGGATCGTGGTCCTCACTGCCCCTCCGCAGATTGTAAAGGCATAAAAGGTATTCTGCAATCCCTCAGACAACTTGTGCGAAGCATAATCCAATTGATAGAAATAATACTTCCTTCTTATCAGCTTGATCGCTTCTAGGCCTTTTTAGCTTAGATCAAATTCTGTTCTTATCAGCTTGAATAAAGCTTTGTTGAAAGCATTTACCAGCTGGATCGTGGTCCTCATTGCCCCTCTGCAGATTGTAAAGGCATAAAAGGTATTCTGCAATCCCTTAAAAAACTTGTGCGAAGCATAAATCAATTGATAGAAATAATACTTCCTTCTTATCAGCTTGATCGCTTCTCGGCATTATTGGCTTAGATCTAAAGTCTGTTCTTATCAGCTTCAATAAAGATTTGTTGAAAGCATATCCAAGGTGGATCGTGGTCTTAACTGACCATCTGCAGAGTGTAAGGGCGTCAAAGGTAATTCTGCAATACCTGAAATATCTTGAGCGAAGCTTAATCCAAATGATAGAAATAATACTTCCTTCTTATCAGCTTGATCGCTTCTCGGCCTTATTGGCTTTGATCAAAGTCTATACTTATCAGCTTGAAAAAAGCTGTTTTGAAAGCATTTCCAAGCTGGATCGTGGTCCTCACTGCCCCTCCGCAGATTGTAAAGGCGTCAAAGGTATTCTGCAATCCCTCAGACATCTTGAGCGAAATTTAATCCAATTGATAGATATAATACTTCCGTCTTATCAGCTTGATCGCTTCTCGGGCATATTGGCTTTGATCAAAGTCTGTTCTTATCAGCTTGAATAAATCTGTGTTGAAAGCAGTTTCCAAGCTGGATCGTGGTCTTTACTGCCTCTCTGCAGATTGTAAAGGCATCTAAGGTATTCTGCAATCGCTCAGACAACTTGAGCAGAGCTTAATCCAATTGAATGAAATAATACTTCCTTCTTATCAGCTTGATTGCTTCTCGGCCTTATTGGCTTTGATCAAAGTTTGTTCTTATCAGCATGAAAAAATCTGTGTTGAAAGCATTTCCAAGCTGGATCGTGGTCCTCACTGCCCCTCCGCAGATTGTAAAGGCGTCAAAGATATTCTGCAATCCCTCAGACATCTTGAGCGAAATTTAATCCAATTGATAGAAATAATACTTACGTCTTATCAGCTTGATCGCTTCTCGGGCGTATTGATTTTGATCAAAGTCTGTTCTTATCAGCTTGAAAAAAGCTGTTTTGAAAGCATTTCCAAGCTGGATCGTGGTCCTCACTGCCCCTCCGCAGATTGTAAAGGCATAAAAGGTATTCTGCAATCCCTCAGACAACTTGTGCGAAGCATAATCCAATTGATAGAAATAATACTTCCTTCTTATCAGCTTGATCGCTTCTAGGCCTTTTTAGCTTAGATCAAATTCTGTTCTTATCAGCTTGAATAAAGCTTTGTTGAAAGCATTTACCAGCTGGATCGTGGTCCTCATTGCCCCTCTGCAGATTGTAAGGCATAAAAGGTATTCTGCAATCCCTTAAAAAACTTGTGCGAAGCATAAATCAATTGATAGAAATAATACTTCCTTCTTATCAGCTTGATCGCTTCTCGGCATTATTGGCTTAGATCTAAGTCTGTTCTTATCAGCTTCAATAAAGATTTGTTGAAAGCATATCCAAGGTGGATCGTGGTCTTAACTGACCATCTGCAGAGTGTAAGGGCGTCAAAGGTAATCTGCAATACCTGAAATATCTTGAGCGAAGCTTAATCCAAATGATAGAAATAATACTTCCTTCTTATCAGCTTGATCGCAGCTCGGCCTTATTGGCTTTGATCAAAGTCTGTTCTAATCAGCTTGAATAAAGCTGTGTTGAAAGCATTTCCAAGCTGGATCGTGGTCCTCACTGCCCCTCCGCAGATTTTAAAGGCGTCAAAGATATTCTGCAATCCCTCAGACATCTTGAGCGAAATTTAATCCAATTGATAGAAATAATACTTCCGTCTTAGCAGCTTGATCGCTTCTCGGGCGTATTGGCTTTGATCAAAGTCTGTTCTTATCAGCTTGAAAAAAGCTTTGTTGAAAGCATTTCCAAGCTGGATCGTGGTTCTCACTGCCCCTCCGCAGATTGTAAAGGCGTCAAAGGTATTCTGCAATACCTCAGAAAACTTGTGCGAAGCATAAACCAATTGATAGAAATAATACTTCCTTCTTATCAGCTTGATCGCTTCTCGGCATTATTGGCTTAGATCAAAGTCTGTTCTTATCAGCTTCAATAAAGATTTGTTGAAAGCATATCCAAGGTGGATCGTGGTCTTAACTGACCATCTGCAGAGTGTAAGGGCGTCAAAGGTATTCTGCAATACCTGAAAAATCTTGAGCGAAGCTTAATCCAAATGATAGAAATAATACTTCCTTCTTATCAGCTTGATCGCTTCTCGGCCTTATTGGCTTTGATCAAAGTCTGTTCTTATCAGCTTGAAAAAAGCTGTGTTGAAAGCATTTCCAAGCTGGATCGTGGTCCTCACTGCCCCGCCGCAGATTGTAAAGGCGTCAAAGGTATTCTGCAATCCCTCAGAAATCTTGAGCGAAATTTAATCCAATTGATAGAAATAATACTTCCGTCTTATCAGCTTGGTCGCTTCTCGGGCGTATTGGCTTTGATCAAAGTCTCTTCTTATCAGCTTGAAAAAAGCTTTGTTGAAAGCATTTCCAAGCTGGATCGTGGTTCTCACTGCCCCTCCGCAGATTGTAAAGGCGTCAAAGGTATTCTGCAATACCTCAGAAAACTTGTGCGAAGCATAAACCAATTGATAGAAATAATACTTCCTTCTTATCAGCTTGATCGCTTTTCGGTCTTATTTGCTTTGATCAAAGTCCGTACTTATCAGCTTGAAAAAAGCTTTGTTGATAGCATTTCCAAGCTGGATCGTGGTCCTCACTGCCCCTCCGCAGATTGTAAAGACGGCAAAGGTATTCTGCAATACCTCAGAAAACTTGTGCGAAGCATAAACCAATTGATTGAAATAATACTTCCTTCTTATCAGCTTGATCGCTTCTAGGCCTTTTTAGCTTAGATCAAATTCTGTTCTTATCAGCTTGAATAAAGCTTTGTTGAAAGCATTTACCAGCTGGATCGTGGTCCTCATTGCCCCTCTGCAGATTGTTAAGGCATAAAAGGTATTCTGCAATCCCTTAAAAAACTTGTGCGAAGCATAAATCAATTGATAGAAATAATACTTCCTTCTTATCAGCTTGATCGCTTCTCGGCATTATTGATTTTGATCAAAGTCTGTTCTTATCAGCTTGAAAAAAGCTTTGTTGAAAGCATTTTCAAGCTGGATCGTGGTCCTCACTGCCTCTCCGCAGATTGTAAAGGCATAAAAGGTATTCTGCAATCCCTCAGACAACTTGTGCGAAGCATAATCCAATTGATAGAAATAATACTTCCTTCTTATCAGCTTGATCGCTTCTAGGCCTTTTTAGCTTAGATCAAATTCTGTTCTTATCAGCTTGAATAAAGCTTTGTTGAAAGCATTTACCAGCTGGATCGTGGTCCTCATTGCCCCTCTGCAGATTGTAAAGGCATAAAAGGTATTCTGCAATCCCTTAAAAAACTTGTGCGAAGCATAAATCAATTGATAGAAATAATACTTCCTTCTTATCAGCTTGATCGCTTCTCGGCATTATTGGCTTAGATCTAAGTCTGTTCTTATCAGCTTCAATAAAGATTTGTTGAAAGCATATCCAAGGTGGATCGTGGTCTTAACTGACCATCGGCAGAGTGTAAGGGCGTCAAAGGTATTCTGCAATACCTGAAATATCTTGAGCGAAGCTTAATCCAAATGATAGAAATAATACTTCCTTCTTATCAGCTTGATCGCTTCTCGGCCTTATTGGCTTTGATCAAAGTCTATACTTATCAGCTTGAAAAAAGCTGTTTTGAAAGCATTTCCAAGCTGGATCGTGGTCCTCACTGCCCCTCCGCAGATTGTAAAGGCGTCAAAGGTATTCTGCAATCCCTCAGACATCTTGAGCGAAATTTAATCCAATTGATAGATATAATACTTCCGTCTTATCAGCTTGATCGCTTCTCGGGCATATTGGCTTTGATCAAAGTCTGTTCTTATCAGCTTGAATAAATCTGTGTTGAAAGCGTTTCCAAGCTGGATCGTGGTCTTTACTGCCTCTCTGCAGATTGTAAAGGCATCTAAGGTATTCTGCAATCGCTCAGACAACTTGAGCAGAGCTTAATCCAATTGAATGAAATAATACTTCCTTCTTATCAGCTTGATTGCTTCTCGGCCTTATTGGCTTTGATCAAAGTTTGTTCTTATCAGCATGAAAAAATCTGTGTTGAAAGCATTTCCAAGCTGGATCGTGGTCCTCACTGCCCCTCCGCAGATTGTAAAGGCGTCAAAGATATTCTGCAATCCCTCAGACATCTTGAGCGAAATTTAATCCAATTGATAGAAATAATACTTACGTCTTATCAGCTTGATCGCTTCTCGGGCGTATTGATTTTGATCAAAGTCTGTTCTTATCAGCTTGAAAAAAGCTGTTTTGAAAGCATTTCCAAGCTGGATCGTGGTCCTCACTGCCCCTCCGCAGATTGTAAAGGCATAAAAGGTATTCTGCAATCCCTCAGACAACTTGTGCGAAGCATAATCCAATTGATAGAAATAATACTTCCTTCTTATCAGCTTGATCGCTTCTAGGCCTTTTTAGCTTAGATCAAATTCTGTTCTTATCAGCTTGAATAAAGCTTTGTTGAAAGCATTTACCAGCTGGATCGTGGTCCTCATTGCCCCTCTGCAGATTGTTAAGGCATAAAAGGTATTCTGCAATCCCTTAAAAAACTTGTGCGAAGCATAAATCAATTGATAGAAATAATACTTCCTTCTTATCAGCTTGATCGCTTCTCGGCATTATTGGCTTAGATCAAAGTCTGTTCTTATCAGCTTCAATAAAGATTTGTTGAAAGCATTTCCAAGCTGGATCGTGGTCCTCACTGCCCCTCCGCAGATTGTAAAGGCGTCAAAGGTATTCTGCAATCCCTCAGACATCTTGAGCGAAATTTAATCCAATTGATAGAAATAATACTTACGTCTTATCAGCTTGATCGCTTCTCGGGCGTATTGATTTTGATCAAAGTCTGTTCTTATCAGCTTGAAAAAAGCTTTGTTGAAAGCATTTCCAAGCTGGATCGTGGTCCTCACTGCCCCTCCGCAGATTGTAAAGGCATAAAAGGTATTCTGCAATCCCTCAGACAACTTGTGCGAAGCATAATCCAATTGATAGAAATAATACTTCCTTCTTATCAGCTTGATCGCTTCTAGGCCTTTTTAGCTTAGATCAAATTCTGTTCTTATCAGCTTGAATAAAGCTTTGTTGAAAGCATTTACCAGCTGGATCGTGGTCCTCATTGCCCCTCTGCAGATTGTAAAGGCATAAAAGGTATTCTGCAATCCCTTAAAAAACTTGTGCGAAGCATAAATCAATTGATAGAAATAATACTTCCTTCTTATCAGCTTGATCGCTTCTCGGCATTATTGGCTTAGATCTAAGTCTGTTCTTATCAGCTTCAATAAAGATTTGTTGAAAGCATATCCAAGGTGGATCGTGGTCTTAACTGACCATCTGCAGAGTGTAAGGGCGTCAAAGGTAATCTGCAATACCTGAAATATCTTGAGCGAAGCTTAATCCAAATGATAGAAATAATACTTCCTTCTTATCAGCTTGATCGCAGCTCGGCCTTATTGGCTTTGATCAAAGTCTGTTCTAATCAGCTTGAAAAAAGCTGTGTTGAAAGCATTTCCAAGCTGGATCGTGGTCCTCACTGCCCCTCCGCAGATTTTAAAGGCGTCAAAGGTATTCTGCAATCCCTCAGACATCTTGAGCGAAATTTAATCCAATTGATAGAAATAATACTTCCGTCTTAGCAGCTTGATCGCTTCTCGGGCGTATTGGCTTTGATCAATGTCTGTTCTTATCAGCTTGAAAAAAGCTTTGTTGAAAGCATTTCCAAGCTGGATCGTGGTTCTCACTGCCCCTCCGCAGATTGTAAAGGCGTCAAAGGTATTCTGCAATACCTCAGAAAACTTGTGCGAAGCATAAACCAATTGATAGAAATAATACTTCCTTCTTATCAGCTTGATCGCTTCTCGGCATTTTTGGCTTAGATCAAAGTCTGTTCTTATCAGCTTCAATAAAGATTTGTTGAAAGCATATCCAAGGTGGATCGTGGTCTTAACTGACCATCTGCAGAGTGTAAGGGCGTCAAAGGTATTCTGCAATACCTGAAAAATCTTGAGCGAAGCTTAATCCAAATGATAGAAATAATACTTCCTTCTTATCAACTTGATCGCTTCTCGGCCTTATTGGCTTTGATCAAAGTCTGTTCTTATCAGCTTGAAAAAAGCTGTGTTGAAAGCATTTCCAAGCTGGATCGTGGTCCTCACTGCCCCGCCGCAGATTGTAAAGGCGTCAAAGGTATTCTGCAATCCCTCAGAAATCTTGAGCGAAATTTAATCCAATTGATAGAAATAATACTTCCGTCTTATCAGCTTGGTCGCTTCTCGGGCGTATTGGCTTTGATCAAAGTCTCTTCTTATCAGCTTGAAAAAAGCTTTGTTGAAAGCATTTCCAAGCTGGATCGTGGTTCTCACTGCCCCTCCGCAGATTGTAAAGGCGTCAAAGGTATTCTGCAATACCTCAGAAAACTTGTGCGAAGCATAAACCAATTGATAGAAATAATACTTCCTTCTTATCAGCTTGATCGCTTTTCGGTCTTATTTGCTTTGATCAAAGTCCGTACTTATCAGCTTGAAAAAAGCTTTGTTGATAGCATTTCCAAGCTGGATCGTGGTCCTCACTGCCCCTCCGCAGATTGTAAAGACGGCAAAGGTATTCTGCAATACCTCAGAAAACTTGTGCGAAGCATAAACCAATTGATTGAAATAATACTTCCTTCTTATCAGCTTGATCGCTTCTAGGCCTTTTTAGCTTAGATCAAATTCTGTTCTTATCAGCTTGAATAAAGCTTTGTTGAAAGCATTTACCAGCTGGATCGTGGTCCTCATTGCCCCTCTGCAGATTGTTAAGGCATAAAAGGTATTCTGCAATCCCTTAAAAAACTTGTGCGAAGCATAAATCAATTGATAGAAATAATACTTCCTTCTTATCAGCTTGATCGCTTCTCGGCATTATTGGCTTAGATCAAAGTCTGTTCTTATCAGCTTCAATAAAGATTTGTTGAAAGCATTTCCAAGCTGGATCGTGGTCCTCACTGCCCCTCCGCAGATTGTAAAGGCGTCAAAGGTATTCTGCAATCCCTCAGACATCTTGAGCGAAATTTAATCCAATTGATAGAAATAATACTTACGTCTTATCAGCTTGATCGCTTCTCGGCATTATTGGCTTAGATCTAAGTCTGTTCTTATCAGCTTCAATAAAGATTTGTTGAAAGCATATCCAAGGTGGATCGTGGTCTTAACTGACCATCTGCAGAGTGTAAGGGCGTCAAAGGTAATCTGCAATACCTGAAATATCTTGAGCGAAGCTTAATCCAAATGATAGAAATAATACTTCCTTCTTATCAGCTTGATCGCAGCTCGGCCTTATTGGCTTTGATCAAAGTCTGTTCTAATCAGCTTGAAAAAAGCTGTGTTTAAAGCATTTCCAAGCTGGATCGTGGTCCTCACTGCCCCTCCGCAGATTTTAAAGGCGTCAAAGGTATTCTGCAATCCCTCAGACATCTTGAGCGAAATTTAATCCAATTGATAGAAGTAATACTTCCGTCTTATCAGCTTGATCGCTTCTCGGCCTTATTGGCTTTGATCAAAGTCTGATCTTATCAGCTTGTAAAAAGCTGTGTTGAAAGCATTTCCAAGCTGGATCGTGGTCCTCACTGCCCCTCCGCAGATTGTAAAGGCGTCAAAGGTATTCTGCAATCCCTCAGACATCTTGAGCGAAATTTAATCCAATTGATAGAAATAATACTTCCTTCTTATCAGCTTGATCGCTTCTCGGCCTTATTGGCTTTGATCAAAGTCTGTTCTTATCAGCTTGAAAAAAGCTTTGTTGAAAGCATTTCCAAGCTGGATCGTGGTTCTCACTGCCCCTCCGCAGATTGTAAAGGCGTCAAAGGTATTCTGCAATACCTCAGAAAACTTGTGCGAAGCATAAACCAATTGATAGAAATAATACTTCCTTCTTATCAGCTTGATCGCTTCTCGGCATTTTTGGCTTAGATCAAAGTCTGTTCTTATCAGCTTCAATAAAGATTTGTTGAAAGCATATCCAAGGTGGATCGTGGTCTTAACTGACCATCTGCAGAGTGTAAGGGCGTCAAAGGTATTCTGCAATACCTGAAAAATCTTGAGCGAAGCTTAATCCAAATGATAGAAATAATACTTCCTTCTTATCAGCTTGATCGCTTCTCGGCCTTATTGGCTTTGATCAAAGTCTGTTCTTATCAGCTTGAAAAAAGCTGTGTTGAAAGCATTTCCAAGCTGGATCGTGGTCCTCACTGCCCCGCCGCAGATTGTAAAGGCGTCAAAGGTATTCTGCAATCCCTCAGAAATCTTGAGCGAAATTTAATCCAATTGATAGAAATAATACTTCCGTCTTATCAGCTTGATCGCTTCTCGGCCTTATTGGCTTTGATCAAAGTCTGTTCTTATCAGCTTGAATAAAGCTGTGTTGAAAGCATTTCCAAGATGGATCGTGGTCTTCACTGCCCTTCAGCAGAGTGTAAGAGCGTCAATGGCATTCTGCAATCCCTCAGACCACTTGTGCGAAGCATAATCCAATTGATAGAAATAATACTTCCTTCTTATGAGCTTGATCGCTTCTCGGTCTTATTTGCTTTGATCAAAGTCCGTTCTTATCAGCTTGAAAAAAGCTTTGTTGATAGCATTTCCAAGCTGGATCGTGGTCCTCACTGCCCCTCCGCAGATTGTAAAGACGGCAAAGGTATTCTGCAATACCTCAGTACACTTGTGCGAAGCATAAACCAATTGATGGAAATAATACTTCCTTCTTATCAGCTTGATCGCTTATCGGCCTTATTGGCTTTGATCAAAGTCTGATCTTATCAGCTTGTAAAAAGCTGTGTTGAAAGCATTTCCAAGCTGGATCGTGGTCCTCACTGCCCCTCCGCAGATTGTAAAGACGGCAAAGGTATTCTGCAATACCTAAGAAAACCTGTGCGAAGCATAAACCAATTGATTGAAATAATACTTCCTTCTTATCAGCTTGATCGCTTCTCGGCCTTATTGGCTTTGATCAAAGTCTGTTCTTATCAGCTTGAATAAAGCTGTGTTGAAAGCATTTCCAAGATGGATCGTGGTCTTCACTGCCCTTCAGCAGAGTGTAAGAGCGTCAATGGCATTCTGCAATCCCTCAGACAACTTGTGCGAAGCATAATCCAATTGATAGAAATAATACTTCCTTCTTATCAGCTTGATCGCTTCTCGGCATTATTGGCTTTGATCAATGTCTGTTCTTATCAGCTTCAATAAAGCTTTGTTGAAAGCATATCCAAGTTGGATCGTGGTCTTAACTGACCATCTGCAGAGTGTGAGGGCGTCAAAGGTATTCTGCAATCCCTGAAAAATCTTGAGCGAAGCTTAATCCAATTGATAGAAATAATACTTCCTTCTTATCAGCTTGATCGCTTCTCGATCTTATTTGCTTTGATCAAAGTCCGTTCTTATCAGCTTGAAAAAAGCTTTGTTGATAGCATTTCCAAGCTGGATCGTGGTCCTCACTGCCCCTCCGCAGATTGTAAAGACGGCAAAGGTATTCTGCAATACCTCAGAAAACTTGTGCGAAGCATAAACCAATTGATTGAAATAATACTTCCTTCTTATCAGCTTGATCGCTTCTCGGCCTTATTGGCTTTGATCAAAGTCTGTTCTTATCAGCTTGAATAAAGCTGTGTTGAAAGCATTTCCAAGATGGATCGTGGTCTTCACTGCCCTTCAGCAGAGTGTAAGAGCGTCAATGGCATTCTGCAATCCCTCAGACAACTTGTGCGAAGCATAATCCAATTGATAGAAATAATACTTCCTTCTTATCAGCTTGATCGCTTCTCGGCCTTATTAGCTTTGATCAAAGTCTGTTCTAATCAGCTTAAAGAAAGCTTTGTTGAAAGCATTTCCAAGCTGGATCATAGTCCTCACTGCCACTCTGAAGATCGTAAAGGCGTCAAAGGTATTCTGCAATACCTCAGAAAACTTGTGCGAAGCATAAACCAATTGATGGAAATAATACTTCCTTCTTATCAGCTTGATCGCTTATCGGCCTTATTGGCTTTGATCAAAGTCTGATCTTATCAGCTTGAAAAAAGCTTTGTTGATAGCATTTCCAAGCTGGATCGTGGTCCTCACTGCCCCTCCGCAGATTGTAATGACGGCAAAGGTATTCTGCAATACCTCAGAAAACTTGTGCGAAGCATAAACCAATTGATTGAAATAATACTTCCTTCTTATCAGCTTGATCGCTTCTCGGCCTTATTGGCTTTGATCAAAGTCTGTTCTTATCAGCTTGAATAAAGCTGTGTTGAAAGCATTTCCAAGCTGGATCGTGGTCTTCACTGCCCTTCAGCAGAGTGTAAGAGCGTCAATGGCATTCTGCAATCCCTCAGACAACTTGTGCGAAGCATAATCCAATTGATAGAAATAATACTTCCTTCTTATCAGCTTGATCGCTTCTCGGCCTTATTAGCTTTGATCAAAGTCTGTTCTAATCAGCTTAAAGAAAGCTGTGTTGAAAGCATTCAAGAATACCTCAGAAAACTTGTGCGAAGCATAAACCAATTGATGGAAATAATACTTCCTTCTTATCAGCTTGATCGCTTATCGGCCTTATTGGCTTTGATCAAAGTCTGATCTTATCATCTTGTAAAAAGCTGTGTTGAAAGCATTTCCAAGCTGGATCGTGGTCCTCACTGCCCCTCCGCAGATTGTAAAGACGGCAAAGGTATTCTGCAATACCTCAGAAAACTTGTGCGAAGCATAAACCAATTGATTGAAATAATACTTCCTTCTTATCAGCTTGATCGCTTATCGGCCTTATTGGCTTTGATCAAAGTCTGATCTTATCAGCTTGTAAAAAGCTGTGTTGAAAGCATTTCCAAGCTGGATCGTGGTCCTCACTGCCCCTCCGCAGATTGTAAAGGCGTCAAAGGTATTCTGCAATCCCTCAGACATCTTGAGCGAAATTTAATCCAATTGATAGAAATAATACTTCCGTCTTATCAGCTTGGTCGCTTCTCGGGCGTATTGGCTTTGATCAAAGTCCGTTCTTATCAGCTTGAAAAAAGCTTTGTTGATAGCATTTCCAAGCTGGATCGTGGTCCTCACTGCCCCTCCGCAGATTGTAAAGACGGCAAAGGTATTCTGCAATACCTCAGAAAACTTGTGCGAAGCATAAACCAATTGATTGAAATAATACTTCCTTCCTATCAGCTTGATCGCTTCTCGGCCTTATTGGCTTTGATCAAAGTCCGTTCTTATCAGCTTGTAAAAAGCTGTGTTGAAAGCATTTCCAAGCTGGATCGTGGTCCACACTGCCCCTCCGCAGATTGTAAAGGCGTCAAAGGTATTCTGCAATCCCTCAGACATCTTGATCGAAATTTAATCCAATTGATAGAATTAATACTTCCGTCTTAGCAGCTTGATCGCTTCTCGGCCTTATTGGCTTTGATGAAAGTCTGTTCTTATCAGCTTGAATAAAGCTGTGTTGAAAGCATTTCCAACCTGGATCGTGGTCTTCACTGCCCTTCAGCAGAGTGTAAGAGCGTCAATGGCATTCTGCAATCCCTCAGACATCTTGTGCGATGCATAATCCAATTGATAGAAATAATACTTCCTTCTTATCAGCTTGATCGCTTCTCGGCATTATTGGCTTTGATCAAAGTCTGTTCTTATCAGCTTGAAAAAAGCTGTGTTGAAAGCTTTTCCAAGCTGGATCGTAGTCCTCACTGCCCTTCTGCAGATTGTAAAGGCGTCAAAAGTATTCTGCAATCCCTCAGAAAACTTGTGCGAAGCATAAACCAATTGATAGAAATAATACTTCCTACTTATCAGCTTGATCGCTTCTCGGCATTATTGGCTTTGATCAATGTCTGTTCTTATCAGCTTCAATAAAGCTTTGTTGAAAGCATATCCAAGTTGGATCGTGGTCTTAACTGACCATCTGCAGAGTGTGAGGGCGTCAAAGGTATTCTGCAATCCCTGAAAAATCTTGAGCGAAGCTTA
>JACCIA010000145.1:0-25981 GCA_018906985.1 Apocrypta bakeri | reverse complement strand
GCTCTCCATCTCGTATACACCGATTTAACGACAGAAATGCTCATTTTCTATGTTTGTATATTATTCTAGGTGCATTTTCGCTTTGCATTACATATTTCTTAACTGCCTCTATTCGATAATGCACCCAGCAACTGCTCTATACAGTTAAAACCGCCGGATATAATGATTTCCGTTTCTCCTCGTTTTTGAACGTTTCAGCTCATGAAAAGCACAAAAACGAGGAGAAAACAAAATCTTCATTTTCGATGTATTTTTCTTATTCTATGTGCAATTTCGCTTTGCATTACGAATTTATCAACAAATTCATCTCGATATTGCACCCTGGAACTGCTCTATGCAGTATAGAAGGTCGGATTTGACAATTTCGCTCTCACCTCGTATACACCGATTCAACGACAGAAATGCTCATTTTCTATGTTTGTATATTTTTCTAGGTGCAATTTCGCTTTGCATTACGTATTTCTTAACTGCCTCTATTCGATAATGCACCCAGCAACTGCTCTATACAGTTAAAACCGCCGGATATAATGATTTCCGTTTCTCCTCGTTTTTGAACGTTTCAGCTCATGAAAAGCACAAAAACGAGGAGAAAACAAAATCTTCATTTTCGATGTATTTTTCTTATTCTAGGTGCAATTTCGCTTTGTATTACGAATTTATCAACAAATTCTACTCGTTATTGAACCATGGAACTGCTCTATGCAGTATAGAAGGTCGGATTTGACGATTTCGCTCTCACCTCGTATACACCGATTTAACGACAGAAATGCTCATTTTCTATGTTTGTACATTATTCTAGGTGCAAATTCGCTTTGCATTACGTATTTCTTAACTGCCTCTATTCGATAATGCACGCGGTAACTGCTCTATACAGTTAAAACAGCCGGATATAATGATTTCCGTTTCTCCTCGTTTTTGAACGTTTCAGCTCATGAAAAGAACAAAAACGAGGAGAAAACAAAATCTTCATTTTCGATGTAGTTTTCTTATTCTAGGTGCAATTTCGCTTTGTATTACGAATTTATCAACAAATTTTACTCGATATTGCACCCTGGAACTGCTCTATGCAGTATAGATAGTCGGATTTGACGATTTCGCTCTCACCTCCTATACACCGATTCAACGACAGTAATGCTCATTTTCTATGTTTATATATTATTCTGGGTGCAATTTCGCTTTGCATTACGTCTTTCTTAACTGCCTCTATTCGATAATGCACCCAGCAACTGCTCTATACAGTTAAAACAGCCGGATATAATGATTTCCGTTTCTCCTCGTTTTTGAACGTTTCAGCTCGTGAAAAGCTCAAAAACGAGGAGAAAAAAAAATCTTCATTTTCGATGTATTTTTCTTATTCTAGGTACAACTTTGCATTGTATGAAGAATTTATCAACAAATCTACTCGATATTGCACCATGGAACTGCTCTATGCAGTATAGATAGTCGGATTTGCCGATTTCGCTCTCACCTCGTATAATCCGATTGAACGACAGAAATGCTCAATTTCTATGTTAGTATATTATTCTAGGTGCAATTTCGCTTTGCATTACGTCTTTCTTAACTGCCTCTATTCGATAATGCACCCAGTAACTGCTCTATACAGTTTAAACAGCCGGATATAATGATTTCCGTTTCTCCTCGTTTTTGAACGTTTCAGCTCGTGAAAAGCACTAAAACGGGGAGAAAACAAAATCTTCATTTTCGATGTATTTTTCTTATTTCTAGGTGCAATTTCGCTTTTGTATGACGAATTTATCAACAAATTTCTACTCGATATGCACCCTGGAACCTGCTCTATGGCAGTATAGATATTCGGATTTGACGATATTCGCTCTCATCTCGTATACACCGATTAACGACAGAATGCTCATTTTTCTATGTTTGTATATTATTCTAGGTGCATTTTCGCTTTGCATTACATCATTTCTTAACTGCCTCTATTCGATTAATGCACCCAGAACTGCTCTATACAGTTAAACAGCCGGATATAATGATTTCGTTTTTTCTCCTCGTTTTTGAACGTTTCAGCTCGTGAAAAGCTCAAAAACGAGGAGAAAAAAAAATCTTCATTTTCGAGTATTTTTCTTATTCTAGGTGCAATTTCGCTTTGTATGACGAATTTATCAACAAATTCTACTCGATATTGCACCCTGGAACTGCTCTATGCAGTATAGATATTCGGATTTGACGATTTCGCTCTCATCTCGTATACACCGATTTAACGACAGAAATGCTCATTTTCTATGTTTGTATATTATTCTAGGTGCATTTTCGCTTTGCATTACATATTTCTTAACTGCCTCTATTCGATAATGCACCCAGCAACTGCTCTATACAGTTAAAACCGCCGGATATAATGATTTCCGTTTCTCCTCGTTTTTGAACGTTTCAGCTCATGAAAAGCACAAAAACGAGGAGAAAACTAAAATCTTCATTTTCGATGTATTTTCTTATTCTATGTGCAATTTCGCTTTGCATTACGAATTTATCAACAAATTCATCTCGATATTGCACCCTGGAACTGCTCTATGCAGTATAGAAGGTCGGATTTGACAATTTCGCTCTCACCCTCCGTATACACCGATTCAACGACAGAAATGCTCATTTTCTATGTTTGTATATTATTCTAGGTGCAATTTCGCTTTGCATTACGCATTTCTTAACTGCCTCTATTCGATAATGCACCCAGCAACTGCTCTATACAGTTTAAAACAGCCGGATATAATGATTTTCGTTTCTCCTCGTTTTTGAACGTTTCAGCTCGTGAAAAGCACAAAAACGAGGGGAAAACAAAATCTTCATTTTCAATGAATTTTTCTTATTCTAGGTGCAATTTCGCTTTGTATTACGAATTTATCAACAAATTCTACTCGATATTGCACCATGGAACTGATCTATGCAGTATAGATAGTCGGATTTGACGATTTCGCTCTCACCTCGTATACACCGATTTAATGACAGAAATGCGCATTTTCTATGTTTGTATATTATTCTAGATGTAGTTTCGCTTTGCATTACGCATTTCTTAACTGCCTCTATTCGATAATGCACGCGGTAACTGCTCTATACAGTTAAAACAGCCGGATATAATGATTTCCGTTTCTCCTCGTTTTTGAACGTTTCAGCTCGCGAAAAGCACAAAAACGAGGAGAAAATAAAATCTTTATTTTCGATGTATTTTTCTTATTCTAGGTGCAATTTCGCTTTGTATTACGAATTTATCAACAAATTTTAATCGATATTGCACCCTGGAACTGCTCTATGCAGTATAGATAGTCAGATTTGACGATTTCGCTCACACCTCCTATACACCGATTCAACGACAGAAATGCTCATTTTCTATGTTTGTATATTATTCTAGGTGCAATTTCGCTTTGCATTACGTATTTCTTAACTGCCTCTATTCGATAATGCACCCAGCAACTGCTCTATACAGTTAAAACAGCCGGATATAATGATTTTCGTTTCTCCTCGTTTTTGAACGTTTCAGCTCGTGAAAAGCACGAAAACGAGGAGAAAATAAAATCTTCATTTTCGATGTATTTTTCTTATTCTAGGTGCAATTTCGCTTTGTATTACGAATTTATCAACAAATTTTACTCGATATTGCACCCTGGAACTGCTCTATGCAGTATAGATAGTCGGATTTGACGATTTCGCTCTCACCTCCTATACACCGATTCAACGACAGAAATGCTCATTTTCTATGTTTATATATTATTCTGGGTGCAATTTCGCTTTGCATTACGTCTTTCTTAACTGCCTCTATTCGATAATGCACCCAGCAACTGCTCTATACAGTTAAAACAGCCGGATATAATGATTTCCGTTTCTCCTCGTTTTTGAACGTTTCAGCTCGTGAAAAGCTCAAAAACGAGGAGAAAAAAAAATCTTCATTTTCGATGTATTTTTCTTATTCTAGGTACAACTTTGCATTGTATGAAGAATTTATCAACAAATCTACTCGATATTGCACCCTGGAACTGCTCTATGCAGTATAGACAGTCGGATTTGACGATTTCGCTCTCACCACGTATACACCGATTTAACGACAGAAATGTTCATTTTCTATGTTTATATATCTTCTAGGTGCAATTTCGCTTTGCATTACGACTTTCTTAACTGCCTCTATTCGATAATGCACCCAGCAACTGCTCTATACAGTTAAAACAGCCGGATATAATGATTTTCGTTTCCCCTCGTTTTTGAACGTTTCAGCTCGTGAAAAGCTCAAAAACGAGAAGAAAAAAAAATCTTCATTTTCGATGTATTTTTCTTATTCTAGGTGCAATTTCGCTTTGTATTACGAATTTATCAACAAATTTTATTCGATATTGCACCCTGGAACTGCTCTATGCAGTATAGATAGTCGGATTTGATGATTTCGCTCTCACCTCCTATACACCGATTCAACGACAGAAATGCTCATTTTCTATGTTTATATATTATTCTGGGTGCAATTTCGCTTTGCATTACGTCTTTCTTAACTGCCTTTATTCGATAATGCACCCAGCAACTGCTCTATACAGTTAAAACAGCCGGATATAATGATTTCCGTTTCTCCTCGTTTTTGAACGTTTCAGCTCGTGAAAAGCACAAAAACGAGGAGAAAATAAAATCTTCATTTTCGATGTATTTTTCTTATTCTAGGTGCAATTTCGCTTTGTATTACGAATTTATCAACAAATTTTACTCGATATTGCACCCTGGAACGGCTCTATGCGGTATAGAAGGTCGGATTTGACGATTTCGCTCTCAGCTCGTATACACCGATTCAACGACAGAAATGCTCATTTTCTATGATTGTATATTATTCTAGGTGCAATTTCGCTTTGCATTACGTCTTTCTTAACTGCCTCTATTCGATAATGCACCCAGCAACTGCTCTATACAGAATTATCAGATAAAACACTTAAACAGAAAAATGAGCAATATAGGATCTGATACGCATGTGAAACCGTTAAACGTAGTATTGTTACATCTGACCATTTTAACTGCATACATGACTGGCACAGACCAGAACTGGTATAGAACATTCAAATTGTTCATATTGCAAGGCGAACTCATGGTTAGAAATCAATAAAACAAAGTAAGAGCAATAAAGTTTCTGATAAGTATCTTAAACTGTTAAACCTAGTATCGATACATTTTACCATCTAAACTGCATACAGCATTGGAACAGTACACAACTGGTTTAGGAACAATTTCCTTGGTGGTAATGGACGGTGAAATACCAGATAAAACACTTCTACTAGAAAATGAGCAATACAGTATCTGATAGGCATGTGAAACCGTTAAACGTAGTATTGTTACATCTGACCATTTTAACTGCAGACATGACTGGTACAGTCCAGAACTGGTTAGAAGCAGTCTAACTGTTCATATTGCAAGGCGAACTCATGGTTAGAAATCAATAAAACAAGGTACGAGCAATACAGGTTCTGATAAGCATCTTAAACTGTTAAACGTAGTATTGTTACATCTGAACATTTAAACGGCATACATGATACGTACAGCCCAGAACTGGTTAGAAGCAGTCTAACTGTTCATATTCAAGGCGAACTCAAGGTTAGGAATCAATAAAACAAAGTACGAGAAATACAGGTTCAGATAAGCACCTTAAACTGTTAAACCTAGTATCGATACATTTAACCTTTTAAACTGCATACAGCATTGGAACAGTACACAACTGGTTCAGGAACAATTTCCTTGGTGGTAATGGACGGCGAAATACCAGATAAAACACTTCAATTAGAAAATGAGCAATACAGTATCTGATACGCATATGAAACCGTTAAACGTAGTATTGTTACATATGACCATTTTAACTGCAGACATGACTGGTACAGTCCAGAACTGGTTAGAAGCAGTCGAACTGTTCATATTGCAAGGCGAACTCATGGTTAGAAATCAATAAAACAAGGTACGAGCAATACAGGTTCTGATAAGCATCTTAAACTGTTAAACGTAGTATTGTTACATCTGACCATTTAAACGGCATACATGATACGTACAGTCCAGAACTGTTAAGAAGCAGTCTAACTGTTCATATTGCAAGGCGAACTCATAGTTAGAAATCAATAAAACAAAGTACGAGCAATACAGGTTCGGATAAGCATCTTAAACTGTTAAACGTAGTATTGTTACATCTGACCATTTTAACTGCATACATGACTGGTACAGTCCAGAACTGGTATAGAGCATTCAAATTGTTCATATTTGCAAGGCGAACTCATGGTTAGAAATCAATAAAACAAAGTACGAGCAATACAGGTTCTTATAAGCATCTTAAACTGTTAAACCTAGTATCGATACATTTAACCATTTAAACTGCATACAGCATTGGAACAGTACACAACTGGTTCAGGAACAATTTCCTTGGTGGTAATGGACGGCAAAATACCACATAAAACACTTCAATTAGAAAATGAGCAATACAGTATCTGATACGCATGTGAAACCGTTAAACGTAGTATTGTTATATCTGACCATATTAACTGCATACATGACTGGTACAGTCCAGAACTGGTATAGAGCATTCAAATTGTTTATATTGCAAGGCGAACTCATGGTTAGAAATCAATAAAACAAAGTACGAGCAATAAAGTTTCTGATAAGTATCTTAAACTGTTAAACCTAGTATCCGTACATCTAACCAGTTTAACTGCATACAGCATTGGAACAGTACACAACTGGTTCAGGAACAATTTCCTTGGTGGTAATGGACGGTGAAATACCAGATAAAAAACTTAAGCTAGAAAATGAGCAATACAGGATCTGATACTCATGTGAAACCGTTAAACGTAGTATTGTTACATCTGACCATTTTAATTGCAGATATGACTGGTACAGTCCAGAACTGGTATAGAGCATTCAAATTGTTCATATTGCTAGGCGAACTCATGGTTAGAAATCAATAAAACAAAGTACGAGCAATACAGGTTCTGATAATCATCTTAAACTGTTAAACCTAGTATCGTTACATCTAACCATTTTAACTGCATACAGCATTGGAACAGTACACAACTGGTTCAGGAACAATTTCGTTGGTGGTAATCGACGGTGTAATACTAGATAAAACACTTCAACTAGAAAATGAGCAATACAGTATCTGATACGCATGTGAAACCGTTAAACGTAGTATTGTTACATCTGACAATTTGAACGGCATACATAGCTGGTACAGCCCAGAACTGGTTAGAAGCAGTCTAACTGTTCATATTCAATGCGAACTCAAGGTTAGGAATCAATAAAACAAAGTACGAGCAATACAGGTTCAAATAAGCATCATAAACTGTTATACCTAGTATCGTTACATTTAACCATTTTAACTGCATACAGCATTGGAACAGTACACAACTGGATCAGGAACAATTTCCTTGGTGGTAATGGACGGCGAAATACCAGATAAAACACTTCAATTAGAAAATGAGCAATACAGTATCTGATACGCATGTGAAACCGTTAAACGTAGTATTGTTACATATGACCATTTTAACTGCATACATGACTGTCACAGTCCAGAACTGGTTTAGAGCATTCAAATTGTTCAAACCATTTGGAATGCTTACAGCATTGGAACAGTAGACAACCGGTTCAGGAACAATTTCCTTAGTGGTAATGGACTGTGAATTATCAGATAAAACACTTAAACAGAAAAATGAGCAATAAAGGATCTGATACGCACGTGAAACCTTTAAACGTTGTATTGTTACATCTGACCATATTAACTGCATACATGACTGGTACAGTCCAGAACTGGTATAGAGCATTCAAATTGTTCATATTTGCAAGGCGAACTCATGTTTAGAAATCAATAAAACAAAGTACGAGCAATACAGGTTCTTATAAGCATCTTAAACTGTTAAACCTAGTATCGATACATTTAACCATCTAAACTGCATACAGCATTGGAACAGTACACAACTGGTTCAGGAACAATTTCCTTGGTGGTAATGGACGGTGAAATACCAGATAAAACAATTAAACTAGAAAATGAGCAATACAGGATCTGATACGCATGTGAAACCGTTAAACGTAGTATTGTTACATCTGACCATTTTAACTGCATACATAACTGGTACAGCCCAGAACTGGTTAGAAGCAGTCTAACTGTTCATATTCAAGGCGAACTCATGGTTAGAAATCAATAAAACAAGGTACGAGCAATACAGGTTCTGATAAGCATCTTAAACTGTTAAACGTAGTATCGTTACATCTAACAATTTTAACTGCATACAGCATTGGAACAGTACACAACTGGTTCAGGAACAATTTTCATGGTGGTAATGTACGGTGAAATACCAGATAAAAAACTTAAACTAGAAAATGAGCATTGCAGGATCTGATACGCATGTGAAACCGTTAAACGTAGTATTGTTACATCTGACAATTTGAACGGCATACATGACTGGTACAGTCCAGAACTGGTATAGAGCATTCAAATTGTTCATACTGCAAGGCGAACTCATGGTTAGAAATAAATATAAACAAAGTACGAGCAATACAGGATCTGATAAGCATCTTAAACTGGTACATTTAACCATTTTAACTGCATATAGAATTGGACTGTTGTGTACTGACAACTGGTTCAGGAACAATTTCCTTGGTGGTAATGGACGGTGAAATACTAGATAAAACACTTCAACTAGAAAATGAGAAATACAGTATCTGATACGCATGTGAAACCGTTAAACGTAGTATTGTTACATCTGACCATTTTAACTGCAGACATGACTGGTACAGTCCAGAACTGGTTAGAAGCAGTCGAACTGTTCATATTGCAAGGCGAACTCATGGTTAGAAATCAATAAAACAAGGTACGAGCAATACAGGTTCTGATAAGCATCTTAAACTGTTAAACGTAGTATTGTTACATCTGACCATTTAAACGGCATACATGATACGTACAGTCCAGAACAGTTAAGAAGCAGTCTTACTGTTCATATTGCAAGGCGAACTCATGGTTAGAAATCAATAAAACAAAGTACGAGTAATACAGGTTCTGATAAGCATCTTAAACTGTTATACGGAGTATCGTTACATCTAACAATTTTAACTGCATACAGCATTGGAACAGTACACAACTGGTTCAGGAACAATTTTCTTGGTGGTAATGTACGGTGAAATACCATATAAAAAACTTAAACTAGAAAATGAGCAATATAGGATCTGATACTCATGTGAAACCGTTAAACGTAGTATTGTTACATCTGACCATTTTAATTGTAGACATGACTGGTATAGTCCATAACTGGTTAGAAGCAGTCTAACTGTTCATATTGCAAGGCGAACTCATAGTTAGAAATCAATAAAACAAAGTACGAGCAATACAGGTTCTGATAAGCATCTTAAACTGTTAAACGTAGTATTGTTACATCTGACCATTTTAACTGCATACATGACTGGTACAGTCCAGAACTAGTTAGAAGTAGTCTAACTGTTCATAGTGCAAGGCGAACTCATGGTTAGAAATCAATAAAACAAAGTACGAGCAATACAGGTTCAGATAAATATCTTAAACTGTTAAACGTAGTATCGTTACATTTAACCATTTTAACCGCATACAGCATTGGAACAGTACACAACTGGTTCAGGAACAATTTTCCTGGTGGTAATGGACGGTGAAATACCAGATAAAACACTTCAACTAGAAAATGAGCATTGCAGGATCTGATACGCATGTGAAACCGTTAAACGTAGTATTGTTACATCTGACAATTTGAACGGCATACATGACTGGTACAGTCCAGAACTGGTATAGAGCATTCAAATTGTTCATACTGCAAGGCGAACTCATGGTTAGAAATAAATATAAACAAAGTACGAGCAATACAGGATCTGATAAGCATCTTAAACTGTTAAACCTAGTATCGTTATATCTAACCATTTTAACTGAATACAGCATTGGAACAGTACACAACTGGTTAAAGAACAATTTCCTTGGAGGTAATGGACTGTGAATTATCAGATAAAACACTTCTACTAGAAAATGAGCAATACAGTATCTGATACGCATGTGAAACCGTTAAACGTAGTATTGTTACATCTGACCATTTTAACTGCATACATAACTGGTACAGCCCAGAACTGGTTAGAAGCAGTCTAACTGTTCATATTCAAGGCGAACTCATGGTTAGAAATCAATAAAACAAGGTACGAGCAATACAGGTTCTGATAAGCATCTTAAACTGTTAAACGTAGTATCGTTACATCTAACAATTTTAACTGCATACAGCATTGGAACAGTACACAACTGGTTCAGGAACAATTTTCATGGTGGTAATGTACGGTGAAATACCAGATAAAAAACTTAAACTAGAAAATGAGCAATACAGGATCTGATACTCATGTGAAACCGTTAAACGTAGTATTGTTACATCTGACCATTTTAATTGTAGACATGACTGGTACAGTCCATAACTGGTTAGAAGCAGTCTAACTGTTCATATTGCAAGGCGAACTCATAGTTAGAAATCAATAAAACAAAGTACGAGCAATACAGGTTCTGATAAGCATCTTAAACTGTTAAACGTAGTATTGTTACATCTGACCATTTTAACTGCATACATGACTGGTACAGTCCAGAACTGGTTAGAAGTAGTTTAACTGTTCATAGTGCAAGGCGAACTCATGGTTAGAAATCAATAAAACAAAGTACGAGCAATACAGGTTCAGATAAATATCTTAAACTGTTAAACGTAGTATCGTTACATTTAACCATTTTAACCGCATACAGCATTGGAACAGTACACAACTGGTTCAGGAACAATTTTCCTGGTGGTAATGGACGGTGAAATACCAGATAAAACACTTCAACTAGAAAATGAGCATTGCAGGATCTGATACGCATGTGAAACCGTTAAACGTAGTATTGTTACATCTGACAATTTGAACGGCATACATGACTGGTACAGTCCAGAACTGGTATAGAGCATTCAAATTGTTCATACTGCAAGGCGAACTCATGGTTAGAAATAAATATAAACAAAGTACGAGCAATACAGGATCTGATAAGCATCTTAAACTGGTACATTTAACCATTTTAACTGCATATAGAATTGGACTGTTGTGTACTGACAACTGGTTCAGGAACAATTTCCTTGGTGGTAATGGACGGTGAAATACTAGATAAAACACTTCAACTAGAAAATGAGAAATACAGTATCTGATACGCATGTGAAACCGTTAAACGTAGTATTGTTACATCTGACCATTTTAACTGCAGACATGACTGGTACAGTCCAGAACTGGTTAGAAGCAGTCGAACTGTTCATATTGCAAGGCGAACTCATGGTTAGAAATCAATAAAACAAGGTACGAGCAATACAGGTTCTGATAAGCATCTTAAACTGTTAAACGTAGTATTGTTACATCTGACCATTTAAACGGCATACATGATACGTACAGTCCAGAACTGTTAAGAAGCAGTCTTACTGTTCATATTGCAAGGCGAACTCATGGTTAGAAATCAATAAAACAAAGTACGAGTAATACAGGTTCTGATAAGCATCTTAAACTGTTATACGTAGTATCGTTACATCTAACAATTTTAACTGCATACAGCATTGGAACAGTACACAACTGGTTCAGGAACAATTTTCTTGGTGGTAATGTACGGTGAAATACCATATAAAAAACTTAAACTAGAAAATGAGCAATATAGGATCTGATACTCATGTGAAACCGTTAAACGTAGTATTGTTACATCTGACCATTTTAATTGTAGACATGACTGGTATAGTCCATAACTGGTTAGAAGCAGTCTAACTGTTCATATTGCAAGGCGAACTCATAGTTAGAAATCAATAAAACAAAGTACGAGCAATACAGGTTCTGATAAGCATCTTAAACTGTTAAACGTAGTATTGTTACATCTGACCATTTTAACTGCATACATGACTGGTACAGTCCAGAACTGGTTAGAAGTAGTCTAACTGTTCATAGTGCAAGGCGAACTCATGGTTAGAAATCAATAAAACAAAGTACGAGCAATACAGGTTCAGATAAATATCTTAAACTGTTAAACGTAGTATCGTTACATTTAACCATTTTAACCGCATACAGCATTGGAACAGTACACAACTGGTTCAGGAACAATTTTCCTGGTGGTAATGGACGGTGAAATACCAGATAAAACACTTCAACTAGAAAATGAGCATTGCAGGATCTGATACGCATGTGAAACCGTTAAACGTAGTATTGTTACATCTGACAATTTGAACGGCATACATGACTGGTACAGTCCAGAACTGGTATAGAGCATTCAAATTGTTCATACTGCAAGGCGAACTCATGGTTAGAAATAAATATAAACAAAGTACGAGCAATACAGGATCTGATAAGCATCTTAAACTGTTAAACCTAGTATCGTTATATCTAACCATTTTAACTGAATACAGCATTGGAACAGTACACAACTGGTTAAAGAACAATTTCCTTGGAGGTAATGGACTGTGAATTATCAGATAAAACACTTCTACTAGAAAATGAGCAATACAGTATCAGATACGCATGTGAAACCGTTAAACGTAGTAAGTATTGTTACATCTGACCATTTTAACTCTAGACATGACTGGTACAGTCCAGAACTGTTTAGAAGCAGTCTAACTGTTCATATTGCAACCTTGAGTTCGCCTTGAATATGAACAGTTAGACTGCTTCTAACCAGTTCTGGGCTGTACCAGTTATGTATGCAGTTAAAATGGTCAGATGTAACAATACTACGTTTAACGGTTTCACATGCGTATCAGATCCTGTATTGCTCATTTTCAAGTTTAATTGTTTTATCTGGTATTCCACCGTCCATTACCACCAAGGAAATTGGTCCTGAACCAGTTGTGTACTGTTCCAATGCTGTATGCAGTTAAAATGGTTAAATGTAACGATACTAGGTTTAACAGTTTAAGATGCTTATCAGAACCTTTATTGCTCGTACTTTGTTTTTTTGATTTCTAGCCATGAGTTCGCCTTAAATTGTTTAAACTGTTAAACCTAATATCGTTACATCTAACCATTTTAACTACATACAGCACTGGAACAGTACACAACTAGTTCAGGAACAATTTCCTTGGTGGTAATGGACGGTGAAATACCAGATAAAAAACTTAAACTAGAAAATGAGCAATACAGGATCTGATACGCATGTGAAACCATTAAACGTAGTATTGTTACATCTGACAATTTGAACGGCATACATGACTGGTACAGTCCAGAACTTGTTAGAAGCAGTCTAACTGTTCATATTGCAAGGCGAGCTCATGGTTAGAAATCAATAAAACAAAGTACGAGCAATACAGGTTCTGATAAGCATCTTAAACTGTTAAACCGAGTATCGTTACAGCTAACAATTCTAACTGCATTCAGCATTGGAACAGTACACAACTGGTTCAGGAACAATTTTGTTGGTGGTAATGGACGGTGAAATACCAGATAAAAAACTTAATCAAGAAAATGAGCAATACAGTATCTGATACGCATGTGAAACCGTTAAACGTAGTATTGTTACATCTGACCATTTTAATTGTAGACATGACTGGTACAGTCCATAACTGGTTAGAAGCAGTCTAACTGTTCATATTCAAGGCGAACTCAAGGTTAGGAATCAATAAAACAAAGTACGAGCAATACAGGTTCAGATAAGCACCTTAAACTGTTAAACCTAGTATCGTTACATCTAACCATTTTAACTACATACAGCATTGGAACAGTACACAACTAGTTCAGGAACAATTTCCTTGGTGGTAATGGACGGTGAAATACCAGATAAAAAACTTAAACTAGAAAATGAGCAATACAGGATCTGATACGCATGTGAAACCGTTAAACGTAGTATTGTTACATCTGACAATTTGAACGGCATACATGACTGGTACAGTCCAGAACTTGTTAGAAGCAGTCTAACTGTTCATATTGCAAGGCGAGCTCATGGTTAGAAATCAATAAAACAAAGTACGAGCAATACAGGTTTTGATAAGCATCTTAAACTGTTAAACCTAGTATCGTTACAGCTAACAATTTTAACTGCATTCAGCATTGGAACAGTACACAACTGGTTCAGGAACAATTTTGTTGGTGGTAATGGACGGTGAAATACCAGATAAAAAACTTAATCATGAAAATGAGCAATACAGTATCTGATACTCATGTGAAACCGTTAAACGTAGTATTGTTACATCTGACCATTTTAACTACAGACATGACTGGTACAGTCCAGAACTGGTTAGAAGTAGTGTAACTGTTCATATTTCGAGGCGAACTCATGGTTAGAAATCAATAAAACAAGGTAAGAGCAATACAGGTTCTGATAAGCATCTTAAACTGTTAAACCTAGTATCGTTACATCTAACCAGTTTAACTGAATACAGCATTGGAACAGTACATAACTGGTTCAGGAACAATTTTCTTGGTGGTAATGGACGGTGAAATACCAGATAAAAAACTTAAACTAGAAAATGAGCAATAAAGGATCTGATAAGGATGTGAAACCGTTAAACGTAGTATTGTTACATCTGACCATTTTAACTGCATACATAACTGGTACAGTCCAGAACTGGTTAGAAGCAGTCTAACTGTTCATTTTGCAAGGCGAACTCATGGTTAGAAATCAATAAAAAAAGGTACGAGCAATACAGGTTCTGATCAGCATCTTAAACTGTTAAACCTAGTATCGTTACATCTAACCATTTTAACTGCATACAGCATTGGAAAAGTACACATCTGGTTCAGGAACAATTTTCTTGGTGATAATGGACGGTAAAATACCAGATTAATAACTTAAACTAGAAAATGAGCAATACAGGATCTGGTACTCATGTGATACCGTTAAACGTAGTATTGTTACATCTGACCATTTTAAATGCATACATGACTGGTACAGTCTAGAACTGGTTAGAAGCAGTCTAACTGTTCATATTGCAAGGCGAACTCATGGTTAGAAATCAATAAAATAAAGTACGAGCAATACAGGTTCTGATAAGCATCTTAAACTGTTAAACCTAGTATCGGTACATCTAACCATTTTAACTGCATACAGCATTGGAACAGTACACAACTGGTTCAGGAACAATTTCCTTGGTGGGAATGGACGGTGAAATACTATATAAAACACTTCAACTAGCAAATGAGCTATACAGAATCTGATACGCATGAGAAACCGTTAAACGTAGTATTGTTACATCTGACCATTTTAACTGCAGACATGACTGGTACAGTCCAGAACTGGTATAGAGCATTCAAATTGTTCATATTGCAAGTCGAACTCATGGTTAGAAATCAATAAAACAAAGTATGAGTAATACAGGTTCTGATAAGCATCGTAAACTGTTAAACGTAGTATCGTTACATCTAACAATTTTAACTGCATACAGCATTGGAACTGTACACAACTGGTTCAGGAGAAAATTCTCTCATGGTTAGAAATCAATAAAACAATGTACGAGCAATACAGGTTCTGATAAGCATCTTAAACTGTTAAACCTAGTATCATTATATCTAACCATTTTAACTGCATTCAGCATTGGAACTGTACAGAACTGGTTCAGCAACAATTTCCTTGGTGGTAATGGACGGTGAAATACTAGATAAAACACTTCAACTAGAAAATGAGCAATAAAGTATCTGGTACTCATGTGATACCGTTAAACGTAGTATTGTTACATCTGACCATTTTAACTGCAGACATGAGTGGTACAGTCCAGAACTGGTATAGAGCATTCAAATTGTTCATATTGCAAGGCGAACTCATGGTTAGAAATCAATAAAACAATGTACGAGGAATACAGGTTCTGATAAGCATCTTAAACTGTTAAACGTAGTAATCGTTACATCTAACAATTTTAACTGAATACAGCATTGGAACAGTACATAACTGGTTCAGGAACAATTTTCTTGGTGGTAATGGACGGTGAAATACCAGATAAAAAACTTAAACTAGAAAATGAGCAATAAAGGATCTGATAAGGATGTGAAACCGTTAAACGTAGTATTGTTACATCTGACCATTTTAACTGCATACATGACTGGTACAGTCCTGAACTGGTTAGAAGCATTCTAACTGTTCATTTTGAAAGGCGAACTCATGGTTAGAAATCAATAAAAAAAGGTACGAGCAATATAGGTTCTGATAAGCATCTTAAACTGTTAAACCTAGTATCGTTACATCTAACCATTTTAACTGCATACAGCATTGGAACAGTACACATCTGGTTCAGGAACAATTTTCTTTTTGGTAATGCACGGTGAAATACCAGATAAAAAACTTAAACTAGAAAATGAGCAATAAAGTATCTGGTACTCATGTGATACCGTTAAACGTAGTATTGTTACATCTGACCATTTTAACTGCATACATGACTGGTACAGTCCAGAACTGGTTAGAAGCAGTCTAACTGTTCATTTTGCAAGGCGAACTCATGGTTTGAAATCAATAAAAAAAGGTACGAGCAATACAGGTTCTGATAAGCATCTTAAACTGTTAAACCTAGTATCATTATATCTAACCATTTTAACTGCATACAGCATTGGAACAGTACACAACTGGTTCAGGAACAATTTCCTTGGTGGTAATGGACGGTGAAATACTAGATAAAACACTTCAACTAGAAAATGAGCAATACAGTATCTGATACGCATGTGAAACCGTTAAACGTAGTATTGTTACATCTGACCATATTAACTGCATACATGACTGGTATAGTCCACAACTGGTATAGAGCATTCAATTTGTTCATACTGCAAGGCGAACTCATGGTTAGAAATAAATATAAACAAAGTACGAGCAATACAGGATCTGATAAGCATCTTAAACTGTTAAACCTAGTATCGTTACATCTAACCATTTTAACTGCATACAGCATTGGAACTGTACACAACTGGTTCAGGAACAATTTCCTTGGTGGTAATGGACGGTGAAATACTAGATAAAACACTTCAACTAGAAAATGAGCAATACAGGATCTGATAAGCATCTTAAACTGTTAAACCTAGTATCGTTACATCTAACCATTTTAACTGCATACAGCATTGGAATAGTACACAACTGGTTCAGGAACAATTTCCTTGCTGGTAATGGACGGTGAAATACTAGATAAAACACTTCAACTAGAAAATCAGCAACAAAGTATCTGTTACTCATGTGATACCATTAAACGTAGTAGTGTTACATCTGACCATTTTAACTGCATACATGACTGGGAAAGTCCAGAACTGGTTTAGAGCATTCAATTTGTTCATATTGCAAGGCGAACTCATGGTTAGAAATCAATAAAACTAAGTACGAGCCATACAGGTTCTGATAAGCACCTTAAACTGTTAAACCTAGTATCGTTACATCTAACCATTTTAACTGCATACAGCATTGGAACTGTACACAACTAGTTCAGGAACAATTTCCTTGGTGGTAATGGACGGTGAAATACCAGATAAAACACTTAAACTAGAAAATGAGCAATACAGGATCTGATACGCATGTGAAACCGTTAAACGTAGTATTGTTACATCTGACAATTTGAACGGCATACATGACTGGTACAGTCCACAACTTGTTAGAAGCAGTCTAACTGTTCATATTGCAAGGCGAGCTCATGGTTAGAAATCAATAAAACAAAGTACGAGCAATACAGGTTTTGATAAGCATCTTAAACTGTTAAACCTAGTATCGTTACAGCTAACAATTTTAACTGCATTCAGCATTGGAACAGTACACAACTGGTTCAGGAACAATTTTGTTGGTGGTAATGGACGGTGAAATACCAGATAAAAAACTTAATCATGAAAATGAGCAATACAGTATCTGATACTCATGTGAAACCGTTAAACGTAGTATTGTTACATCTGACCATTTTAACTACAGACATGACTGGTACAGTCCAGAACTGGTTAGACGTAGTGTAACTGTTCATATTTCGAGGCGAACTCATGGTTAGAAATCAATAAAACAAGGTACGAGCAATACAGGTTCTGATAAGCATCTTAAACTGTTAAACCTAGTATCGTTACATCTAACCAGTTTAACTGAATACAGCATTGGAACAGTACATAACTGGTTCAGGAACAATTTTCTTGTCGGTAATAGACGGTGAAATACCAGATAAAAAACTTAAACTAGAAAATGAGCAATAAAGGATCTGATAAGGATGTGAAACCGTTAAACGTAGTATTGTTACATCTGACCATTTTAACTGCATACATGACTGGTACAGTCCAGAACTGGTTAGAAGCAGTCTAACTGTTCATTTTGCAAGGCGAACTCATGGTTAGAAATCAATAAAAAAAGGTACGAGCAATACAGGTTCTGATCAGCATCTTAAACTGTTAAACCTAGTATCGTTACATCTAACCATTTTAACTGCATACAGCATTGGAAAAGTACATCTGGTTCAGGAACAATTTTCTTGGTGGTAATCGGTGAAATACCAGATAAAAAACTTAAACTAGAAAATGAGCAATAGGATCTGGTACTCCACCGTTAAACGTAGTATTGTTACATCTGACCATTTTAACTGCATACATGACTGGTACAGTCAGAACTGGTTAGAAGCAGTCTAACTGTTCATTTTGCAAGGCGAACTCATGGTTAGAAATCAATAAAAAAAGGTACGGTGAAATACCAGATAAAAAACTTCAACTAGCAAATGAGCTATACAGAATTGATACGCATGAGAAACCGTTAAACGTAGTATTGTTACATCTGACCATTTTAACTGCAGACATGACTGGTACAGTCCAGAACTGGTATAGAGCATTCAAATTGTTCATATTGCAAGTCGAAACTCATGGTTAGAAATCAATAAAACAAAGTAGAGTAATACAGGTTCTGATAAGCATCGTAAACTGTTAAACGTAGTATCGTTACATCTAACAAT
The DNA here is from genome assembly GCA_018906985.1 of Apocrypta bakeri. Lineage (NCBI taxonomy): Eukaryota > Metazoa > Arthropoda > Insecta > Hymenoptera > Pteromalidae > Apocrypta > Apocrypta bakeri. Next base: position 7,118 of record JACCIA010000145.1, on the reverse strand, counting down.
TTTAACTGCATACAGCATTGGAACTGTACACAACTGGTTCAGGAGGAAAATTCTCTCATGGTTAGAAATCAATAAAACAATGTACGAGCAATACAGGTTCTGATAAGCATCTTAAACTGTTAAACCTAGTATCATTATATCTAACCATTTTAACTGCATTCAGCATTGGAACTGTACAGAACTGGTTCAGCAACAATTTCCTTGGTGGTAATGGACGGTGAAATACTAGATAAAACACTTCAACTAGAAAATGAGCAATAAAGTATCTGGTACTCATGTGATACCGTTAAACGTAGTATTGTTACATCTAACCATTTTAACTGCAGACATGAGTGGTACAGTCCAGAACTGGTATAGAGCATTCAAATTGTTCATATTGCAAGGCGAACTCATGGTTAGAAATCAATAAAACAATGTACGAGGAATACAGGTTCTGATACGCATCTTAAACTGTTAAACGTAGTAATCGTTACATCTAACAATTTTAACTGAATACAGCATTGGAACAGTACATAACTGGTTCAGGAACAATTTTCTTGGTGGTAATGGACGGTGAAATACCAGATAAAAAACTTAAACTAGAAAATGAGCAATAAAGGATCTGATAAGGATGTGAAACCGTTAAACGTAGTATTGTTACATCTGACCATTTTAACTGCATACATGACTGGTACAGTCCAGAACTGGTTAGAAGCATTCTAACTGTTCATTTTGAAAGGCGAACTCATGGTTAGAAATCAATAAAAAAAGGTACGAGCAATATAGGTTCTGATAAGCATCTTAAACTGTTAAACCTAGTATCGTTACATCTAACCATTTTAACTGCATACAGCATTGGAACAGTACACATCTGGTTCAGGAACAATTTTCTTGTTGGTAATGCACGGTGAAATACCAGATAAAAAACTTAAACTAGAAAATGAGCAATAAAGTATCTGGTACTCATGTGATACCGTTAAACGTAGTATTGTTACATCTGACCATTTTAAGTGCATACATGACTGGTACAGTCCAGAACTGGTTAGAAGCAGTCTAACTGTTCATTTTGCAAGGCGAACTCATGGTTTGAAATCAATAAAAAAAGGTACGAGCAATACAGGTTCTGATAAGCATCTTAAACTGTTAAACCTAGTATCATTATATCTAACCATTTTAACTGCATACAGCATTGGAACAGTACACAACTGGTTCAGGAACAATTTCCTTGGTGGGAATGGACGGTGAAATACTATATAAAACACTTCAACTAGCAAATGAGCTATACAGAATCTGATACGCATGAGAAACCGTTAAACGTAGTATTGTTACATCTGACCATTTTAACTGCAGACATGACTGGTACAGTCCAGAACTGGTATAGAGCATTCAAATTGTTCATATTGCAAGTCGAACTCATGGTTAGAAATCAATAAAACAAAGTATGAGTAATACAGGTTCTGATAAGCATCGTAAACTGTTAAACGTAGTATCGTTACATCTAACAATTTTAACTGCATACAGCATTGGAACTGTACACAACTGGTTCAGGAGAAAATTCTCTCATGGTTAGAAATCAATAAAACAATGTACGAGCAATACAGGTTCTGATAAGCATCTTAAACTGTTAAACCTAGTATCATTATATCTAACCATTTTAACTGCATTCAGCATTGGAACTGTACAGAACTGGTTCAGCAACAATTTCCTTGGTGGTAATGGACGGTGAAATACTAGATAAAACACTTCAACTAGAAAATGAGCAATAAAGTATCTGGTACTCATGTGATACCGTTAAACGTAGTATTGTTACATCTGACCATTTTAACTGCAGACATGAGTGGTACAGTCCAGAACTGGTATAGAGCATTCAAATTGTTCATATTGCAAGGCGAACTCATGGTTAGAAATCAATAAAACAATGTACGAGGAATACAGGTTCTGATAAGCATCTTAAACTGTTAAACGTAGTAATCGTTACATCTAACAATTTTAACTGAATACAGCATTGGAACAGTACATAACTGGTTCAGGAACAATTTTCTTGGTGGTAATGGACGGTGAAATACCAGATAAAAAACTTAAACTAGAAAATGAGCAATAAAGGATCTGATAAGGATGTGAAACCGTTAAACGTAGTATTGTTACATCTGACCATTTTAACTGCATACATGACTGGTACAGTCCAGAACTGGTTAGAAGCATTCTAACTGTTCATTTTGAAAGGCGAACTCATGGTTAGAAATCAATAAAAAAAGGTACGAGCAATATAGGTTCTGATAAGCATCTTAAACTGTTAAACCTAGTATCGTTACATCTAACCATTTTAACTGCATACAGCATTGGAACAGTACACATCTGGTTCAGGAACAATTTTCTTTTTGGTAATGCACGGTGAAATACCAGATAAAAAACTTAAACTAGAAAATGAGCAATAAAGTATCTGGTACTCATGTGATACCGTTAAACGTAGTATTGTTACATCTGACCATTTTAACTGCATACATGACTGGTACAGTCCAGAACTGGTTAGAAGCAGTCTAACTGTTCATTTTGCAAGGCGAACTCATGGTTTGAAATCAATAAAAAAAGGTACGAGCAATACAGGTTCTGATAAGCATCTTAAACTGTTAAACCTAGTATCATTATATCTAACCATTTTAACTGCATACAGCATTGGAACAGTACACAACTGGTTCAGGAACAATTTCCTTGGTGGTAATGGACGGTGAAATACTAGATAAAACACTTCAACTAGAAAATGAGCAATACAGTATCTGATACGCATGTGAAACCGTTAAACGTAGTATTGTTACATCTGACCATATTAACTGCATACATGACTGGTATAGTCCACAACTGGTATAGAGCATTCAATTTGTTCATACTGCAAGGCGAACTCATGGTTAGAAATAAATATAAACAAAGTACGAGCAATACAGGATCTGATAAGCATCTTAAACTGTTAAACCTAGTATCGTTACATCTAACCGTTTTAACTGCATACAGCATTGGAACTGTACACAACTGGTTCAGGAAAAATTTCCTTGGTGGTAATGGACGGTGAAATACTAGATAAAACACTTCAACTAGAAAATGAGCAATACAGTATCTGATACGCATGTGAAACCGTTAAACGTAGTATTGTTACATCTGACCATTTTAACTGCATACATGACTAGTACAGTCCACAACTGGTATAGAGCATTCAAATTGTTCATATTGCAAGGCGAACTCATGGTTAGAAATCAATAAAACAAAGTACGAGCAATACAGGTTCTGATGAGCATCTTAAACTGGTAAACCTAGTATCGTTACATCTAACCACTTTAACTAAATACAGCATTGGAACTGTACACAACTGGTTCAGGAAAAAATTCTCTCATGGTTAGAAATCAATAAAACAAGGTACGAGGAATACAGGTTCTGATAAGCATCTTAAACTGTTAAAGCTAGTATCATTATATATAACCATTTTAACTGCATACAGCATTGGAATAGTACACAACTGGTTCAGGAACAATTTTTTTGCTGGTAATGGACGGTGAAATACTAGATAAAACACTTCAACTAGAAAATCAGCAACAAAGTATCTGTTACTCATGTGATACCATTAAACGTAGTAGTGTTACATCTGACCATTTTAACTGCATACATGACTGGGAAAGTCCAGAACTGGTTTAGAGCATTCAATTTGTTCATATTGCAAGGCGAACTCATGGTTAGAAATCAATAAAACTAAGTACGAGCCATACAGGTTCTGATAAGCACCTTAAACTGTTAAACCTAGTATCGTTACATCTAACCATTTTAACTGCATACAGCATTGGAACTGTACACAACTAGTTCAGGAACAATTTCCTTGGTGGTAATGGACGGTGAAATACCAGATAAAACACTTAATCATGAAAATGAGCAATACAGTATCTGATACTCATGTGAAACCGTTAAACGTAGTATTGTTACATCTGACCATTTTAACTACAGACATGACTGGTACAGTCCAGAACTGGTTAGACGTAGTGTAACTGTTCATATTTCGAGGCGAACTCATGGTTAGAAATCAATAAAACAAGGTACGAGCAATACAGGTTCTGATAAGCATCTTAAACTGTTAAACCTAGTATCGTTACATCTAACCAGTTTAACTGAATACAGCATTGGAACAGTACATAACTGGTTCAGGAACAATTTTCTTGTCGGTAATAGACGGTGAAATACCAGATAAAAAACTTAAACTAGAAAATGAGCAATAAAGGATCTGATAAGGATGTGAAACCGTTAAACGTAGTATTGTTACATCTGACCATTTTAACTGCATACATGACTGGTACAGTCCAGAACTGGTTAGAAGCAGTCTAACTGTTCATTTTGCAAGGCGAACTCATGGTTAGAAATCAATAAAAAAAGGTACGAGCAATACAGGTTCTGATCAGCATCTTAAACTGTTAAACCTAGTATCGTTACATCTAACCATTTTAACTGCATACAGCATTGGAAAAGTACACATCTGGTTCAGGAACAATTTTCTTGGTGGTAATGGACGGTAAAATACCAGATTAATAACTTAAACTAGAAAATGAGCAATACAGGATCTGGTACTCCTGTGATACCGTTAAACGTAGTATTGTTACATCTGACCATTTTAAATGCATACATGACTGGTACAGTCTAGAACTGGTTAGAAGCAGTCTAACTGTTCATATTGCAAGGCGAACTCATGGTTAGAAATCAATAAAATAAAGTACGAGCAATACAGGTTCTGATAAGCATCTTAAACTGTTAAACCTAGTATCGGTACATCTAACCATTTTAACTGCATACAGCATTGGAACAGTACACAACTGGTTCAGGAACAATTTCCTTGGTGGGAATGGACGGTGAAATACTATATAAAACACTTCAACTAGCAAATGAGCTATACAGAATCTGATACGCATGAGAAACCGTTAAACGTAGTATTGTTACATCTGACCATTTTAACTGCAGACATGACTGGTACAGTCCAGAACTGGTATAGAGCATTCAAATTGTTCATATTGCAAGTCGAACTCATGGTTAGAAATCAATAAAACAAAGTATGAGTAATACAGGTTCTGATAAGCATCGTAAACTGTTAAACGTAGTATCGTTACATCTAACAATTTTAACTGCATACAGCATTGGAACTGTACACAACTGGTTCAGGAGAAAATTCTCTCATGGTTAGAAATCAATAAAACAATGTACGAGCAATACAGGTTCTGATAAGCATCTTAAACTGTTAAACCTAGTATCATTATATCTAACCATTTTAACTGCATTCAGCATTGGAACTGTACAGAACTGGTTCAGCAACAATTTCCTTGGTGGTAATGGACGGTGAAATACTAGATAAAACACTTCAACTAGAAAATGAGCAATAAAGTATCTGGTACTCATGTGATACCGTTAAACGTAGTATTGTTACATCTAACCATTTTAACTGCAGACATGAGTGGTACAGTCCAGAACTGGTATAGAGCATTCAAATTGTTCATATTGCAAGGCGAACTCATGGTTAGAAATCAATAAAACAATGTACGAGGAATACAGGTTCTGATACGCATCTTAAACTGTTAAACGTAGTAATCGTTACATCTAACAATTTTAACTGAATACAGCATTGGAACAGTACATAACTGGTTCAGGAACAATTTTCTTGTTGGTAATGGACGGTGAAATACCAGATAAAAAACTTAAACTAGAAAATGAGCAATAAAGGATCTGATACTATGTGATACCGTTAAACGTAGTATTGTTACATCTGACCATTTTAACTGCATACATGACTGGTACAGTCCAGAACTGGTTAGAAGCATTCTAACTGTTCATTTTGAAAGGCGAACTCATGGTTAGAAATCAATAAAAAAAGGTACGAGCAATATAGGTTCTGATAAGCATCTTAAACTGTTAAACCTAGTATCAGTTACTATCTAACCATTTTAACTGCATACAGCATTGGAACAGTACACAACTGGTTCAGGAACAATTTCCTTGGTGGTAATGGCACGGTGAAATACTATATAAAACACTTCAACTAGCAAATGAGCTATACAGTAATCTGATACGCATGAGAAACCGTTAAACGTAGTATTGTTACATCTGACCATTTTAACTGCAGACATTGACTGGTACAGTCCAGAACTGGATAGAAGCATTCAAATTGTTCATATTGCAAGTCGAAACTCATGGTTAGAAATCAATAAAACAAAGTATGAGTAATACAGGTTCTGATAAGCATCGTAAACTGTTAAACGTAGATCGTTACATCTAACAATTTTAACTGAATCAGCATTGGAACTGTACACAACTGGTTCAGGAGAAATTCTCTCATGGTTAGAAATCAATAAAACAATGTACGAGCAATACAGGTTCTGATAAGCATCTTAAACTGTTAAACCTAGTATCATTATATCTAACCATTTTAACTGGCATTGGAACTTTTGAGTAGTACAACATCTGGTTCAGGAACAATTTTCTTGTTGTGGTTAAGGCACGGTGGAAATACAGATAAAAAACTTAAACTAGAGAAACAGCAACAAGTATCTGTTACTCATGTGATTTACCATTAAACGTCAGTAGTGTTACATCTGACATTTTTTAACTGCATACCTGACTGGTACAGTCCAGAACTGGTTAGAGCATTCAATTGTTCATATTGCAAGGCGAACTCATGGTTAGAAATCAATAAAACTAAGTACGAGCAATACAGGTTCTGATAAGCTCTTAAACTGTTAAACCTAGTAATCGTTACATCTACCATTTTAACTGCATACAGCATTGGAACAGTACACAACTGGTTCAGGAACATTTTCCTTGGTGGGTAATGGACGGTGAAATACCATATAAAAACACTTAAACTAGAAAATGAGCTAATAACAGGAATCTGAATACGCATGTGAAACCGTTAAACGTAGTATTGTTACATCTGACAATTTGAACGGCATACATGACTGGTACAGTCCACAACTTGTTAGAAGCAGTCTAACTGTTCATATTGCAAGGCGAGCTCATGGTTAGAAATCAATAAAACAAAGTACGAGCAATACAGGTTTTGATAAGCATCTTAAACTGTTAAACCTAGTATCGTTACAGCTAACAATTTTAACTGCATTCAGGCA
>JACCIA010000144.1:0-26006 GCA_018906985.1 Apocrypta bakeri | reverse complement strand
AGTCCCAACATGAAGTAGTGCACATGAGGAACCTAGAATAATTCCTTGATGAAATAATGACTATATGGAAACTAGAATAATTCCTACATAAAGTAGTGCACATGATGAACCTAGAATAATTCCTAGGTGATATAATGCACATGAGGAACCTAGAATAATTCCTAGATGATATAATGCCTATATGGGAACCTAGAATAATTCCTACATAAAGTAGTAGTGCAAATAAGGACACCTGAAATATCCTATATGAAATAATGCACATGAGGAACCTATAATATTCCTAGATGAAATAATGCACATGAGGAACCTAGAATAATTCCTAGATGAAATAAGGCACATGAGGAACCCCACCCACCATAGCATAATTCCTAGATGAAAAAATGCCTATATGGAACCTAGAATAATTCCTACATAAAGTAGTGCACATGAGGAACCCAGAATAATTCCTAGATGAAATAATGCCTATATGGAACCTAGAATAATTCCTACATAAAGTAGTGCACATGAGGAACCTAGAATTATTCCTACATGAAGTAATACACACGAGGAACCTAAAATAATTCATACATGAAGTAGTGCAATGAGGACCCTAGAATAACTCCTACATGAAGTAGTGCACATGAGGAACCTATAATAATTCCTAGATGAAATAATGCACATGAGGAACCTAGAATAATTTCTAGATGAAATAATGCCTATATGGAACCTAGAATAATTCCTACATAAAGTAGTTGCACATGAGGAACCTAGAATAATTCCTTGATGAAATAATGCACATGAGGAACCTAGAATAATTCCTTGATGAAATAATGCACATGAGGAACCTAGAATAATTCCTAGATGAAATAATGCCTATAAGGAAGCTAGAATAATTCCTAGATGAAATAATGCACACGAGGAACCTAGAATAATTCTTAGATGAAATAATGCCTATATGGAACCTAGAATAATTCCTAGATGAAATGATGCGTATGAGGAACCTAGAATAATTCCTTGATGAAATAATGCCTATTTGGAAGCTACAATAATTACAACATGAAGTAGTGCACATGAGGAACCTAAAATAATTCATACATGAAGTAGTGCAATGAGGAAAGTAGTATAATTCCTAGATGAAATAATGCCTATATGGAACCTATAATAATTCCTAGATAAAATAATGCACATGAGGAACCTAGAATAAATCCTAGATGAAAAAATGCCTATATGGAACCTAGAATAATTCCTACATAAAGTAGTGCACATGAGGAACCCAGAATAATTCCTAGATGATTTAATGCCTATATGGAACCTAGAATAATTCCTACATAAAGTAGTGCACATGAGGAACCTAGAATTATTCCTACATGAAGTAATACACACGAGGAACCTAGAATAACTCCTACATGAAGTAGTGCAAATGAGGAACCTAGAATAATTCCTAGATGAAATAATGCACATGAGTAACCTCGAATTATTCCTAGATGAAACATTACATTTGAGGAACCTAGAATAATTCCTAGATGAAATAATGCCTATATGGAACCTAGAATAATTCCTAGATCGAATGATGCGTATGAGGAACCTATAATAATTCCTAGATGAAATAAGGCCTTTATAGAACCTAGAATAATTACTACATAAAGTAGTTCACATGAGGAACCTAGTATAATTCCTAGATCAAATGATGCATATGAAGAACCTATAATAATTCCTAGATGAATAATGCCTTTATGGAACCTAGAATAATTCATACATGTAGTAGGTCAATGAGGACCCTAGAATAACTACTACATGAAGTTGTGTACATGAGGAACCTAGAATAATTCCTACATGAAATAATGCCTTTATGGAACCTAGAATAATTCATACATGAAGTAGGTCAATGAGGACCCTAGAATAACTACTACATGAAGTTGTGTACATGAGGAACCTAGAATAATTCCTAGATGAAATAATGCCTATATGGAACCTAGAATAATTGCAAGATGAAAAAATACGTATGAGGAACCTAGAATAACTCCTACATGAAGTAGTGCAAATAAGGAACCTAGAATAATTCCTAGATGAAATAATGCACATGAGGAACCTAGAATAATTCCTAGATGAAAAAATGACTATATGGAACCTAAATTAATTCCTACATAAAGAAATGCACATGAGGAACCTAGAATAATTCCTACATGAACTAATGCACTTGAGGAACCTGGTATAATTTATACATGAAGTAGTGAAATGAGGAACGTATAATAATTCATGAGTGAAGTAGTGCACATGAGAATCCTAGAATAATTCCTAGATCAAATGATGCGTATGAGGAACCTAGAATAATTCCTAGATGATATAATGCCTATATGGAATCTAGAATAATTGCTAGACAAAAAAATACGTATTAGGAACCTAGAATAAGTCCAACATGAAGTAGTGCACATGAGGAACCTAGAATAATTCCTTGATGAAATAATGACTATATGGAAACTAGAATAATTCCTACATAAAGTAGTGCACATGATGAACCTAGAATAATTCCTAGGTGATATAATGCACATGAGGAACCTAGAATAATTCCTAGATGATATAATGCCTATATGGAACCTAGAATAATTCCTACATAAAGTAGTGCAAATAAGGAACCTAGAATAATTCCTAGATGAAATAATGCACATGAGGAACCTAGAATAATTCCTAGATGAAATAATGCACATGAGGAACCTAGAATAATTCCTAGATGAAATAATGCACATGAGGAACCTAGAATAATTCCTAGATGAAATAATGCACATGAGGAACCTAGAATAATTCCTAGATGAAAAAATGCCTATATGGAACCTAGAATAATTCCTACATAAAGTAGTGCACATGAGGAACCCAGAATAATTCCTAGATGAAATAATGCCTATATGGAACCTAGAATAATTCCTACATAAAGTAGTGCACATGAGGAACCTAGAATTATTCCTACATGAAGTAATACACACGAGGAACCTAAAATAATTCATACATGAAGTAGTGCAATGAGGACCCTAGAATAACTCCTACATGAAGTAGTGCACATGAGGAACCTATAATAATTCCTAGATGAAATAATGCACATGAGGAAACCTAGAATAATTTCTAGATGAAATAATGCCTATATGGAACCTAGAATAATTCCTACATAAAGTAGTTGCACATGAGGAACCTAGAATATTCCTTGATGAAATAATGCACATGAGGAACCTAGAATAATTCCTTGATGAAATAATGCACATGAGGAACCTAGAATAATTCTAGATGAAATAATGCCTATAAGGAAGCTAGAATAATTCCTAGATGAAATAATGCACACGAGGAACCTAGAATAATTCTTAGATGAAATAATGCCTATATGGAACCTAGAATAATTCCTAGATGAAATGATGCGTATGAGGAACCTAGAATAATTCCTTGATGAAATAATGCCTATTTGGAAGCTACAATAATTACAACATGAAGTAGTGCACATGAGGAACCTAAATAATTCATACATGAAGTAGTGCAATGAGGAAAGTAGTATAATTCCTAGATGAAATAATGCCTATATGGAACCTATAATAATTCCTAGATAAAATAATGCACATGAGGAACCTAGAATAAATCCTAGATGAAAAAATGCCTATATGGAACCTAGAATAATTCCTACATAAAGTAGTGCACATGAGGAACCCAGAATAATTCCTAGATGATTTAATGCCTATATGGAACCTAGAATAATTCCTACATAAAGTAGTGCACATGAGGAACCTAGAATTATTCCTACATGAAGTAATACACACGAGGAACCTAGAATAACTCCTACATGAAGTAGTGCAAATGAGGAACCTAGAATAATTCCTAGATGAAATAATGCACATGAGTAACCTCGAATTATTCCTAGATGAAACATTACATTTGAGGAACCTAGAATAATTCCTAGATGAAATAATGCCTATATGGAACCTAGAATAATTCCTAGATCGAATGATGCGTATGAGGAACCTATAATAATTCCTAGATGAAATAAGGCCTTTATAGAACCTAGAATAATTACTACATAAAGTAGTTCACATGAGGAACCTAGTATAATTCCTAGATCAAATGATGCATATGAAGAACCTATAATAATTCCTAGATGAAATAATGCCTTTATGGAACCTAGAATAATTCATACATGTAGTAGGTCAATGAGGACCCTAGAATAACTACTACATGAAGTTGTGTACATGAGGAACCTAGAATAATTCCTACATGAAATAATGCCTTTATGGAACCTAGAATAATTCATACATGAAGTAGGTCAATGAGGACCCTAGAATAACTACTACATGAAGTTGTGTACATGAGGAACCTAGAATAATTCCTAGATGAAATAATGCCTATATGGAACCTAGAATAATTGCAAGATGAAAAAATACGTATGAGGAACCTAGAATAACTCCTACATGAAGTAGTGCAAATAAGGAACCTAGAATAATTCCTAGATGAAATAATGCACATGAGGAACTAGAATAATTCCTAGATGAAAAAATGACTATATGGAACCTAAATTAATTCCTACATAAAGAAATGCACATGAGGAACCTAGAATAATTCCTACATGAACTAATGCACTTGAGGAACCTGGTATAATTTATACATGAAGTAGTGAAATGAGGAACGTATAATAATTCATGAGTGAAGTAGTGCACATGAGAATCCTAGAATAATTCCTAGATCAAATGATGCGTATGAGGAACCTAGAATAATTCCTAGATGATATAATGCCTATATGGAATCTAGAATAATTGCAAGATGAAAAAATACGTATGAGGATCCTAGAATAACTCCTACATGAAGTAGTGCAAATAAGGAACCTAGAATAATTCCTAGATGAAATAATGCACATGAGGAACCTAGAATAATTCCTAGATGAAAAAATGACTATATGGAACCTAAATTAATTCCTACATAAAGAAATGCACATGAGGAACCTAGAATAATTCCTACATGAACTAATGCACTTGAGGAACCTGGTATAATTATACATGAAGTAGTGAAATGAGGAACGTATAATAATTCATGAGTGAAGTAGTGCACATGAGAATCCTAGAATAATTCCTAGATCAAATGATGCGTATGAGGAACCTAGAATAATTCCTAGATGATATAATGCCTATATGGAATCTAGAATAATTGCTAGACAAAAAAATACGTATTAGGAACCTAGAATAAGTCCAACATGAAGTAGTGCACATGAGGAACCTAGAATAATTCCTTGATGAAATATGACTATATGGAAACTAGAATAATTCCTACATAAAGTAGTGCAAATAAGGAACCTAGAATAATTCTTAGATGAAATAATGCCTATATGGAACCTAGAATAATTCTACATAAAGTAGTGCACATGAGGAACCTAGAATAATTCCTAGGTGATATAATGCACATGAGGAACCTAGAATAATTCCTAGATGATATAATGCCTATATGGAACCTAGAATAATTCCTACATAAAGTAGTGCAAATAAGGAACCTAGAATAATTCTTAGATGAAATAATGCCTATATGGAACCTAGAATAATTCCTACATAAAGTAGTGCACATGAGGAACCTAGAATTATTCCTACATGAAGTAATACACACGAGGAACCTAAAATAATTCATACATGAAGTAGTGCAATGAGGACCCTAGAATAACTCCTACATGAAGTAGTGCACATGAGGAACCTATAATAATTCCTAGATGAAATAATGCACATGAGGAACCTAGAATAATTTCTAGATGAAATAATGCCTATATGGAACCTAGAATAATTCCTACATAAAGTAGTTGCACATGAGGAACCTAGAATAATTCCTTGATGAAATAATGCACATGAGGAACCTAGAATAATTCCTTGATGAAATAATGCACATGAGGAACCTAGAATAATTCCTAGATGAAATAATGCCTATAAGGAAGCTAGAATAATTCCTAGATGAAATAATGCACACGAGGAACCTAGAATAATTCTTAGATGAAATAATGCCTATATGGAACCTAGAATAATTCCTAGATGAAATGATGCGTATGAGGAACCTAGAATAATTCCTTGATGAAATAATGCCTATTTGGAAGCTACAATAATTACAACATGAAGTAGTGCACATGAGGAACCTAAAATAATTCATACATGAAATAGTGCAATGAGGAAACTAGTATAATTCCTAGATGAAATAATGCCTATATGGAACCTATAATAATTCCTAGATAAAATAATGCACATGAGGAACCTAGAATAATCCTAGATGAAAAAATGCCTATATGGAACCTAGAATAATTCCTACATAAAGTAGTGCACATGAGGAACCTAGAATTATTCCTACATGAAGTAATACACACGAGGAACCTAGAATAACTCCTACATGAAGTAGTGCAAATGAGGAACCTAGAATAATTCCTAGATGAAATAATGCACATGAGTAACCTCGAATTATTCCTAGATGAAACATTACATTTGAGGAACCTAGAATAATTCCTAGATGAAATAATGCCTATATGGAACCTAGAATAATTCCTAGATCGAATGATGCGTATGAGGAACCTATAATAATTCCTAGATGAAATAAGGCCTTTATAGAACCTAGAATAATTACTACATAAAGTAGTTCACATGAGGAACCTAGTATAATTCCTAGATCAAATGATGCATATGAAGAACCTATAATAATTCCTAGATGAAATAATGCCTTTATGGAACCTAGAATAATTCATACATGTAGTAGGTCAATGAGGACCCTAGAATAACTACTACATGAAGTTGTGTACATGAGGAACCTAGAATAATTCCTACATGAAATAATGCCTTTATGGAACCTAGAATAATTCATACATGAAGTAGGTCAATGAGGACCCTAGAATAACTACTACATGAAGTTGTGTACATGAGGAACCTAGAATAATTCCTAGATGAAATAATGCCTATATGGAACCTAGAATAATTGCAAGATGAAAAAATACGTATGAGGAACCTAGAATAACTCCTACATGAAGTAGTGCAAATAAGGAACCTAGAATAATTCCTAGATGAAATAATGCACATGAGGAACCTAGAATAATTCCTAGATGAAAAAATGACTATATGGAACCTAAATTAATTCCTACATAAAGAAATGCACATGAGGAACCTAGAATAATTCCTACAAGAACTAATGCACTTGAGGAACTGGTATAATTTATACATGAAGTAGTGAAATGAGGAACGTATAATAATTCATGAGTGAAGTAGTGCACATGAGAATCCTAGAATAATTCCTAGATCAAATGATGCGTATGAGGAACCTAGAATAATTCCTAGATGATATAATGCCTATATGGAATCTAGAATAATTGCAAGATGAAAAAATACGTATGAGGATCCTAGAATAACTCCTACATGAAGTAGTGCAAATAAGGAACCTAGAATAATTCCTAGATGAAATAATGCACATGAGGAACCTAGAATAATTCCTAGATGAAAAAATGACTATATGGAACCTAAATTAATTCCTACATAAAGAAATGCACATGAGGAACCTAGAATAATTCCTACATGAACTAATGCACTTGAGGAACCTGGTATAATTTATACATGAAGTAGTGAAATGAGGAACGTATAATAATTCATGAGTGAAGTAGTGCACATGAGAATCCTAGAATAATTCCTAGATCAAATGATGCGTATGAGGAACCTAGAATAATTCCTAGATGATATAATGCCTATATGGAATCTAGAATAATTGCAAGATGAAAAAATACGTATGAGGATCCTAGAATAACTCCTACATGAAGTAGTGCAAATAAGGAACCTAGAATAATTCCTAGATGAAATAATGCACATGAGGAACCTAGAATAATTCCTAGATGAAAAAATGACTATATGGAACCTAAATTAATTCCTACATAAAGAAATGCACATGAGGAACCTAGAATAATTCCTACATGAACTAATGCACTTGAGGAACCTGGTATAATTTATACATGAAGTAGTGAAATGAGGAACGTATAATAATTCATGAGTGAAGTAGTGCACATGAGAATCCTAGAATAATTCCTAGATCAAATGATGCGTATGAGGAACCTAGAATAATTCCTAGATGATATAATGCCTATATGGAATCTAGAATAATTGCTAGACAAAAAAATACGTATTAGGAACCTAGAATAAGTCCAACATGAAGTAGTGCACATGAGGAACCTAGAATAATTCCTTGATGAAATAATGACTATATGGAAACTAGAATAATTCCTACATAAAGTAGTGCACATGATGAACCTAGAATAATTCCTAGGTGATATAATGCACATGAGGAACCTAGAATAATTCCTAGATGATACAATGCCTATATGGAACCTAGAATAATTCCTACATAAAGTAGTGCAAATAAGGAACCTAGAATAATTCTTAGATGAAATAATGCCTATATGGAACCTAGAATAATTCCTAGATGAAATGATGCGTATGAGGAACCTAGAATTATTCCTTGATGAAATAATGCCGATTTGGAAGCTACAATAATTACAACATGAAGTAGTGCACATGAGGAACCTAAAATAATTCATACATGAAGTAGTGCAATGAGGGAAACTAGTATAATTCCTAGATGAAATAATGCCTATATGGAACCTATATAATTCCTAGATAAAATAATGCACATGAGGAACCTAGAATAATCCTAGATGAAAAAAATGCCTATATGGAACCTAGAATAATTCCTACATAAAGTAGTGCACATGAGGAACCCAGAATAATTCCTAGATGATTTAATGCCTATATGGAACCTAGAATAATTCCTACATAAAGTAGTGCACATGAGGAACCTAGAATTATTCCTACATGAAGTAATACACACGAGGAACCTAGAATAACTCCTACATGAAGTAGTGCAAATGAGGAACCTAGAATAATTCCTAGATGAAATAATGCACATGAGTAACCTCGAATTATTCCTAGATGAAACATTACATTTGAGGAACCTAGAATAATTCCTAGATGAATAATGCCTATAGGGAACCTAGAATAATTCCTAGATCGAATGATGCTTATGAGGAACCTATAATAATTCCTAGATGAAATAAGGCCTTTATAGAACCTAGATATATTACTACATAAAGTAGTTCACATGAGGAACCTAGTATAATTCCTAATCAAATGATGCATATGAGAGAACCTATAATAATTCCTAGATGAAATAATGCCTTTATGAACCTAGAATAATCATACATGTAGTAGGCAATGAGGACCCTAGAATAACTACTACATGAAGTTGTGTACATGAAGGACCTAGAATAATTCCTACATGAAATAATGCCTTTATGGAACCTAGAATAATTCATACATGAAGTAGGTCAATGAGGACCCTAGAATAACTACTACATGAAGTTGTGTACATGAGGAACCTAGAATAATTCCTAGATGAAATAATGCCTATATGGAACCTAGAATAATTGCAAGATGAAAAAATACGTATGAGGAACCTAGAATAACTCCTACATGAAGTAGTGCAAATAAGGAACCTAGAATAATTCCTAGATGAAATAATGCACATGAGGAACCTAGAATAATTCCTAGATGAAAAAATGACTATATGGAACCTAAATTAATTCCTACATAAAGAAATGCACATGAGGAACCTAGAATAATTCCTACATGAACTAATGCACTTGAGGAACCTGGTATAATTTATACATGAAGTAGTGAAATGAGGAACGTATAATAATTCATGAGTGAAGTAGTGCACATGAGAATCCTAGAATAATTCCTAGATCAAATGATGCGTATGAGGAACCTAGAATAATTCCTAGATGATATAATGCCTATATGGAATCTAGAATAATTGCTAGACAAAAAAATACGTATTAGGAACCTAGAATAAGTCCAACATGAAGTAGTGCACATGAGGAACCTAGAATAATTCCTTGATGAAATAATGACTATATGGAAACTAGAATAATTCCTACATAAAGTAGTGCACATGATGAACCTAGAATAATTCCTAGGTGATATAATGCACATGAGGAACCTAGAATAATTCCTAGATGATACAATGCCTATATGGAACCTAGAATAATTCCTACATAAAGTAGTGCAAATAAGGAACCTAGAATAATTCTTAGATGAAATAATGCCTATATGGAACCTAGAATAATTCCTAGATGAAATGATGCGTATGAGGAACCTAGAATTATTCCTTGATGAAATAATGCCGATTTGGAAGCTACAATAATTACAACATGAAGTAGTGCACATGAGGAACCTAAAATAATTCATACATGAAGTAGTGCAATGAGGAAACTAGTATAATTCCTAGATGAAATAATGCCTATATGGAACCTATAATAATTCCTAGATAAAATAATGCACATGAGGAACCTAGAATAAATCCTAGATGAAAAAATGCCTATATGGAACCTAGAATAATTCCTACATAAAGTAGTGCACATGAGGAACCCAGAATAATTCCTAGATGATTTAATGCCTATATGGAACCTAGAATAATTCCTACATAAAGTAGTGCACATGAGGAACCTAGAATTATTCCTACATGAAGTAATACACACGAGGAACCTAGAATAACTCCTACATGAAGTAGTGCAAATGAGGAACCTAGAATAATTCCTAGATGAAATAATGCACATGAGTAACCTCGAATTATTCCTAGATGAAACATTACATTTGAGGAACCTAGAATAATTCCTAGATGAAATAATGCCTATATGGAACCTAGAATAATTCCTAGATCGAATGATGCGTATGAGGAACCTATAATAATTCCTAGATGAAATAAGGCCTTTATAGAACCTAGAATAATTACTACATAAAGTAGTTCACATGAGGAACCTAGTATAATTCCTAGATCAAATGATGCATATGAAGAACCTATAATAATTCCTAGATGAAATAATGCCTTTATGGAACCTAGAATAATTCATACATGTAGTAGGTCAATGAGGACCCTAGAATAACTACTACATGAAGTTGTGTACATGAGGAACCTAGAATAATTCCTACATGAAATAATGCCTTTATGGAACCTAGAATAATTCATACATGAAGTAGGTCAATGAGGACCCTAGAATAACTACTACATGAAGTTGTGTACATGAGGAACCTAGAATAATTCCTAGATGAAATAATGCCTATATGGAACCTAGAATAATTGCAAGATGAAAAAATACGTATGAGGAACCTAGAATAACTCCTACATGAAGTAGTGCAAATAAGGAACCTAGAATAATTCCTAGATGAAATAATGCACATGAGGAACCTAGAATAATTCCTAGATGAAAAAATGACTATATGGAACCTAAATTAATTCCTACATAAAGAAATGCACATGAGGAACCTAGAATAATTCCTACATGAACTAATGCACTTGAGGAACCTGGTATAATTTATACATGAAGTAGTGAAATGAGGAACGTATAATAATTCATGAGTGAAGTAGTGCACATGAGAATCCTAGAATAATTCCTAGATCAAATGATGCGTATGAGGAACCTAGAATAATTCCTAGATGATATAATGCCTATATGGAATCTAGAATAATTGCTAGACAAAAAAATACGTATTAGGAACCTAGAATAAGTCCAACATGAAGTAGTGCACATGAGGAACCTAGAATAATTCCTTGATGAAATAATGACTATATGGAAACTAGAATAATTCCTACATAAAGTAGTGCACATGATGAACCTAGAATAATTCCTAGGTGATATAATGCACATGAGGAACCTAGAATAATTCCTAGATGATATAATGCCTATATGGAACCTAGAATAATTCCTACATAAAGTAGTGCAAATAAGGAACCTAGAATAATTCCTAGATGAAATAATGCACATGAGGAACCTAGAATAATTCCTAGATGAAATAATGCACATGAGGAACCTAGAATAATTCCTAGATGAAATAATGCACATGAGGAACCTAGAATAATTCCTAGATGAAATAATGCACATGAGGAACCTAGAATAATTCCTAGATGAAAAAATGCCTATATGGAACCTAGAATAATTCCTACATAAAGTAGTGCACATGAGGAACCCAGAATAATTCCTAGATGAAATAATGCCTATATGGAACCTAGAATAATTCCTACATAAAGTAGTGCACATGAGGAACCTAGAATTATTCCTACATGAAGTAATACACACGAGGAACCTAAAATAATTCATACATGAAGTAGTGCAATGAGGACCCTAGAATAACTCCTACATGAAGTAGTGCACATGAGGAACCTATAATAATTCCTAGATGAAATAATGCACATGAGGAACCTAGAATAATTTCTAGATGAAATAATGCCTATATGGAACCTAGAATAATTCCTACATAAAGTAGTTGCACATGAGGAACCTAGAATAATTCCTTGATGAAATAATGCACATGAGGAACCTAGAATAATTCCTTGATGAAATAATGCACATGAGGAACCTAGAATAATTCCTAGATGAAATAATGCCTATAAGGAAGCTAGAATAATTCCTAGATGAAATAATGCACACGAGGAACCTAGAATAATTCTTAGATGAAATAATGCCTATATGGAACCTAGAATAATTCCTAGATGAAATGATGCGTATGAGGAACCTAGAATAATTCCTTGATGAAATAATGCCTATTTGGAAGCTACAATAATTACAACATGAAGTAGTGCACATGAGGAACCTAAAATAATTCATACATGAAGTAGTGCAATGAGGAAAGTAGTATAATTCCTAGATGAAATAATGCCTATATGGAACCTATAATAATTCCTAGATAAAATAATGCACATGAGGAACCTAGAATAAATCCTAGATGAAAAAATGCCTATATGGAACCTAGAATAATTCCTACATAAAGTAGTGCACATGAGGAACCCAGAATAATTCCTAGATGATTTAATGCCTATATGGAACCTAGAATAATTCCTACATAAAGTAGTGCACATGAGGAACCTAGAATTATTCCTACATGAAGTAATACACACGAGGAACCTAGAATAACTCCTACATGAAGTAGTGCAAATGAGGAACCTAGAATAATTCCTAGATGAAATAATGCACATGAGTAACCTCGAATTATTCCTAGATGAAACATTACATTTGAGGAACCTAGAATAATTCCTAGATGAAATAATGCCTATATGGAACCTAGAATAATTCCTAGATCGAATGATGCGTATGAGGAACCTATAATAATTCCTAGATGAAATAAGGCCTTTATAGAACCTAGAATAATTACTACATAAAGTAGTTCACATGAGGAACCTAGTATAATTCCTAGATCAAATGATGCATATGAAGAACCTATAATAATTCCTAGATGAAATAATGCCTTTATGGAACCTAGAATAATTCATACATGTAGTAGGTCAATGAGGACCCTAGAATAACTACTACATGAAGTTGTGTACATGAGGAACCTAGAATAATTCCTACATGAAATAATGCCTTTATGGAACCTAGAATAATTCATACATGAAGTAGGTCAATGAGGACCCTAGAATAACTACTACATGAAGTTGTGTACATGAGGAACCTAGAATAATTCCTAGATGAAATAATGCCTATATGGAACCTAGAATAATTGCAAGATGAAAAAATACGTATGAGGAACCTAGAATAACTCCTACATGAAGTAGTGCAAATAAGGAACCTAGAATAATTCCTAGATGAAATAATGCACATGAGGAACCTAGAATAATTCCTAGATGAAAAAATGACTATATGGAACCTAAATTAATTCCTACATAAAGAAATGCACATGAGGAACCTAGAATAATTCCTACATGAACTAATGCACTTGAGGAACCTGGTATAATTTATACATGAAGTAGTGAAATGAGGAACGTATAATAATTCATGAGTGAAGTAGTGCACATGAGAATCCTAGAATAATTCCTAGATCAAATGATGCGTATGAGGAACCTAGAATAATTCCTAGATGATATAATGCCTATATGGAATCTAGAATAATTGCAAGATGAAAAAATACGTATGAGGATCCTAGAATAACTCCTACATGAAGTAGTGCAAATAAGGAACCTAGAATAATTCCTAGATGAAATAATGCACATGAGGAACCTAGAATAATTCCTAGATGAAAAAATGACTATATGGAACCTAAATTAATTCCTACATAAAGAAATGCACATGAGGAACCTAGAATAATTCCTACATGAACTAATGCACTTGAGGAACCTGGTATAATTTATACATGAAGTAGTGAAATGAGGAACGTATAATAATTCATGAGTGAAGTAGTGCACATGAGAATCCTAGAATAATTCCTAGATCAAATGATGCGTATGAGGAACCTAGAATAATTCCTAGATGATATAATGCCTATATGGAATCTAGAATAATTGCTAGACAAAAAAATACGTATTAGGAACCTAGAATAAGTCCAACATGAAGTAGTGCACATGAGGAACCTAGAATAATTCCTTGATGAAATAATGACTATATGGAAACTAGAATAATTCCTACATAAAGTAGTGCAAATAAGGAACCTAGAATAATTCTTAGATGAAATAATGCCTATATGGAACCTAGAATAATTCCTACATAAAGTAGTGCACATGAGGAACCTAGAATAATTCCTAGGTGATATAATGCACATGAGGAACCTAGAATAATTCCTAGATGATATAATGCCTATATGGAACCTAGAATAATTCCTACATAAAGTAGTGCAAATAAGGAACCTAGAATAATTCTTAGATGAAATAATGCCTATATGGAACCTAGAATAATTCCTACATAAAGTAGTGCACATGAGGAACCTAGAATTATTCCTACATGAAGTAATACACACGAGGAACCTAAAATAATTCATACATGAAGTAGTGCAATGAGGACCCTAGAATAACTCCTACATGAAGTAGTGCACATGAGGAACCTATAATAATTCCTAGATGAAATAATGCACATGAGGAACCTAGAATAATTTCTAGATGAAATAATGCCTATATGGAACCTAGAATAATTCCTACATAAAGTAGTTGCACATGAGGAACCTAGAATAATTCCTTGATGAAATAATGCACATGAGGAACCTAGAATAATTCCTTGATGAAATAATGCACATGAGGAACCTAGAATAATTCCTAGATGAAATAATGCCTATAAGGAAGCTAGAATAATTCCTAGATGAAATAATGCACACGAGGAACCTAGAATAATTCTTAGATGAAATAATGCCTATATGGAACCTAGAATAATTCCTAGATGAAATGATGCGTATGAGGAACCTAGAATAATTCCTTGATGAAATAATGCCTATTTGGAAGCTACAATAATTACAACATGAAGTAGTGCACATGAGGAACCTAAAATAATTCATACATGAAATAGTGCAATGAGGAAACTAGTATAATTCCTAGATGAAATAATGCCTATATGGAACCTATAATAATTCCTAGATAAAATAATGCACATGAGGAACCTAGAATAAATCCTAGATGAAAAAATGCCTATATGGAACCTAGAATAATTCCTACATAAAGTAGTGCACATGAGGAACCTAGAATTATTCCTACATGAAGTAATACACACGAGGAACCTAGAATAACTCCTACATGAAGTAGTGCAAATGAGGAACCTAGAATAATTCCTAGATGAAATAATGCACATGAGTAACCTCGAATTATTCCTAGATGAAACATTACATTTGAGGAACCTAGAATAATTCCTAGATGAAATAATGCCTATATGGAACCTAGAATAATTCCTAGATCGAATGATGCGTATGAGGAACCTATAATAATTCCTAGATGAAATAAGGCCTTTATAGAACCTAGAATAATTACTACATAAAGTAGTTCACATGAGGAACCTAGTATAATTCCTAGATCAAATGATGCATATGAAGAACCTATAATAATTCCTAGATGAAATAATGCCTTTATGGAACCTAGAATAATTCATACATGTAGTAGGTCAATGAGGACCCTAGAATAACTACTACATGAAGTTGTGTACATGAGGAACCTAGAATAATTCCTACATGAAATAATGCCTTTATGGAACCTAGAATAATTCATACATGAAGTAGGTCAATGAGGACCCTAGAATAACTACTACATGAAGTTGTGTACATGAGGAACCTAGAATAATTCCTAGATGAAATAATGCCTATATGGAACCTAGAATAATTGCAAGATGAAAAAATACGTATGAGGAACCTAGAATAACTCCTACATGAAGTAGTGCAAATAAGGAACCTAGAATAATTCCTAGATGAAATAATGCACATGAGGAACCTAGAATAATTCCTAGATGAAAAAATGACTATATGGAACCTAAATTAATTCCTACATAAAGAAATGCACATGAGGAACCTAGAATAATTCCTACAAGAACTAATGCACTTGAGGAACCTGGTATAATTTATACATGAAGTAGTGAAATGAGGAACGTATAATAATTCATGAGTGAAGTAGTGCACATGAGAATCCTAGAATAATTCCTAGATCAAATGATGCGTATGAGGAACCTAGAATAATTCCTAGATGATATAATGCCTATATGGAATCTAGAATAATTGCAAGATGAAAAAATACGTATGAGGATCCTAGAATAACTCCTACATGAAGTAGTGCAAATAAGGAACCTAGAATAATTCCTAGATGAAATAATGCACATGAGGAACCTAGAATAATTCCTAGATGAAAAAATGACTATATGGAACCTAAATTAATTCCTACATAAAGAAATGCACATGAGGAACCTAGAATAATTCCTACATGAACTAATGCACTTGAGGAACCTGGTATAATTTATACATGAAGTAGTGAAATGAGGAACGTATAATAATTCATGAGTGAAGTAGTGCACATGAGAATCCTAGAATAATTCCTAGATCAAATGATGCGTATGAGGAACCTAGAATAATTCCTAGATGATATAATGCCTATATGGAATCTAGAATAATTGCAAGATGAAAAAATACGTATGAGGATCCTAGAATAACTCCTACATGAAGTAGTGCAAATAAGGAACCTAGAATAATTCCTAGATGAAATAATGCACATGAGGAACCTAGAATAATTCCTAGATGAAAAAATGACTATATGGAACCTAAATTAATTCCTACATAAAGAAATGCACATGAGGAACCTAGAATAATTCCTACATGAACTAATGCACTTGAGGAACCTGGTATAATTTATACATGAAGTAGTGAAATGAGGAACGTATAATAATTCATGAGTGAAGTAGTGCACATGAGAATCCTAGAATAATTCCTAGATCAAATGATGCGTATGAGGAACCTAGAATAATTCCTAGATGATATAATGCCTATATGGAATCTAGAATAATTGCTAGACAAAAAAATACGTATTAGGAACCTAGAATAAGTCCAACATGAAGTAGTGCACATGAGGAACCTAGAATAATTCCTTGATGAAATAATGACTATATGGAAACTAGAATAATTCCTACATAAAGTAGTGCACATGATGAACCTAGAATAATTCCTAGGTGATATAATGCACATGAGGAACCTAGAATAATTCCTAGATGATATAATGCCTATATGGAACCTAGAATAATTCCTACATAAAGTAGTGCAAATAAGGAACCTAGAATAATTCTTAGATGAAATAATGCCTATATGGAACCTAGAATAATTCCTAGATGAAATGATGCGTATGAGGAACCTAGAATTATTCCTTGATGAAATAATGCCGATTTGGAAGCTACAATAATTACAACATGAAGTAGTGCACATGAGGAACCTAAAATAATTCATACATGAAGTAGTGCAATGAGGAAACTAGTATAATTCCTAGATGAAATAATGCCTATATGGAACCTATAATAATTCCTAGATAAAATAATGCACATGAGGAACCTAGAATAAATCCTAGATGAAAAAATGCCTATATGGAACCTAGAATAATTCCTACATAAAGTAGTGCACATGAGGAACCCAGAATAATTCCTAGATGATTAATGCCTATATGAAACCTAGAATAATTCCTACATAAAGTAGTGCACATGAGGAACCTAGAATTATTCCTACATGAAGTAATACACACGAGGAACCTAGAATAACTCCTACATGAAGTAGTGCAAATGAGGAACCTAGAATAATTCCTAGATGAAATAATGCACATGAGTAACCTCGAATTATTCCTAGATGAAACATTACATTTGAGGAACCTAGAATAATTCCTAGATGAAATAATGCCTATATGGAACCTAGAATAATTCCTAGATCGAATGATGCGTATGAACCTATAATAATTCCTAGATGAAATAAGGCCTTTATAGAACCTAGAATAATTACTACATAAAGTAGTTCACATGAGGAACCTAGAATAATTCCTAGATGAAATAATGCCTATATGGAACCTAGAATAATTCCTAGATGAAAAAATGCCTATATGGAACCTAGAATAATTCCTACATAAAGTAGTGCACATGATGAACCTAGAAGAATTCCTAGATGAAATAATGCGTATGAGGAACCTAGAATAATTCCTAAATGAAATAATGGACATGAGGAACCTAGAATAATTCCTAGATGAAATAATGCACATGAGTAACCTCGAATTATTCCTAGATGAAACATTACATTTGAGGAACCTAGAATAATTCCTAGATGAAATAATGCCTATATGGAACCTAGAATAATTCCTAGATCGAATGATGCGTATGAACCTATAATAATTCCTAGATGAAATAAGGCCTTTATAGAACCTAGAATAATTACTACATAAAGTAGTTCACATGAGGAACCTAGAATAAATCCTAGATGAATAAATGCCTATATGGAACCTAGAATAATTCCTACATAAAGTAGTGCACATGAGGAACCCAGAATAATTCCTAGATGATTTAATGCCTATATGAAACCTAGAATAATTCCTACATAAAGTAGTGCACATGAGGAACCTAGAATTATTCCTACATGAAGTAATACACACGAGGAACCTAGAATAACTCCTACATGAAGTAGTGCAAATGAGGAACCTAGAATAATTCCTAGATGAAATAATGCACATGAGTAACCTCGAATTATTCCTAGATGAAACATTACATTTGAGGAACCTAGAATAATTCCTAGATGAAATAATGCCTATATGGAACCTAGAATAATTCCTAGATCGAATGATGCGTATGAACCTATAATAATTCCTAGATGAAATAAGGCCTTTATAGAACCTAGAATAATTACTACATAAAGTAGTTCACATGAGGAACCTAGTATAATTCCTAGATCAAATGATGCATATGAAGAACCTATAATAATTCCTAGATGAAATAATGCCTTTATGGAACCTAGAATAATTCATACATGAAGTAGTGCAATGAGGACCCTAGAATAAATCCTACATGAAATAATGCACATGAGGAACCTAGAATAATTCCTAGGTGAAAAAATGCCTATAATAATTCCTAGATGAAATAATGCCTTTATGGAACCTAGAATAATTACTACATAAAGTAGTGCACATGAGGAACCTAGTATAATTCCTAGATCAAATGATGCATATGAATAACCTATAATAATTCCTAGATGAAATAATGCCTTTATGGACCCTAGAATAATTCATACATGAAGTAGTGCAATGAGGACCCTAGAATAAATCCTACATGAAGTAGTGCACATGAGGAACCTAGAATAATTCCTAGATGAAATAATGCCTATATGGAACTTAGAATAATTGCAAGATGAAAAAATACGTATGAGGAACCTAGAATAATTCCTAGATGAAATAATGCACATGAGGAACCTAGAATAATTCCTAGATGAAAAAATGCCTATAATAATTCCTAGATGAAATAATGCCTATATGGAACCTAATATAATTCCTACATAAAGTAGTGCACATGAGGAACCTAGAATAATTCCTAGATGAAATAATGCCTATATGGAACCTAGAATAATTGCAAGATGAAAAAATACACACGAGGAACCTAGAATAACTCCTACATGAAGTAGTGCAAATGAGAACCTAGAACCTGAAAAAAGCCTATAATAATTCCTAGATGAAATAGCCTATATGAACCTAATATAATTCCTAATAATGCACTGAGGAACCTAGAATAATTCCTAGATGAAAAGTGCCTATATGGAACCTAGAATAATTCCTACATAAAGTAGTGCACATGATGAACCTAGAAGAATTCCTAGATGAAATAATGCGTATGAGGAACCTAGAATAATTCCTAGATGAAATAATGCACATGAGGAACCTAGAATAATTCCTAGATGAAATAATGCCTATAAGGAAGCTAGAATAATTCCTAGATGAAATAATGCACATGAGGAACCTAGAATAATTCTTAGATGAAATAATGCCTATATGGAGCTAGAATAATTCCTAGATAAAATAATGCACATGAGTAACCTAGAATGATTCCTAGATGAAATAATGCACAAGAGGCCTATAATAATTCCTAGATGAAAAAATGCCTATAATAATTCCTAGATGAAATAATGCCTATATGGAACCTAATATAATTCCTACATAAAGTAGTGCACATGAGGAACCTAGAATAATTCCTAGATGAAATAATGCCTATATGGAACCTAGAATAATTCCTAGATGAAAAAATGCCTATATGGAACCTAGAATAATTCCTACATAAAGTAGTGCACATGATGAACCTAGAAGAATTCCTAGATGAAATAATGCGTATGAGGAACCTAGAATAATTCCTAAATGAAATAATGGACATGAGGAACGTAGAATAATTCTTAGATGAAATAATGCCTATATGGAACCTAGAAGAATTCCTAGATGAAATAATGCGTATGAGGAACCTAGAATAATTCCTAAATGAAATAATGGACATGAGGAACGTAGAATAATTCTTAGATGAAATAATGCCTATATGGAACCTAGAATAATTCCTAGATGAAATAATGCCTATATGGAACCTACAATAATTCCTAGATAAAATAGTGCACATGAGGAACCTAGAATAATTCCTAGATGAAATAATGCCTATATGGAACCTAGAATAATTGCAAGATGAAAAAATACGTATGAGGAACCTAGAATAACTCCTACATGAAGTAGTGCAAAAAAGGAACCTAGAATAATTCCTAGATGAAATAATGCACATGAGGAACCTAGAATTATTCCTACATGAAGTAATACACACGAGGAACCTAGAATAATTCATACATGAAGTAGTGCAATGAGGACCCTAGAATAACTCCTACATGAAGTAGTGCACATGAGAAACCTATAATAATTCCTAGATGAAATAATGCGTATTCGGAACCTAGAATAATTCCTAGATGAAATAATGCCTATATGGAACCTAGAATAATGCCTACATAAAGTAGTGCACATGAGGAACCTAGAATAATTCCTAGACGAAATAATTCCTATATGGAACCTAGAATAATTCCTGCATAAACTAGTGCACATGAGCAACCCAGAATAATTCCTAGATGAAATAATGCCTATATGGAACCTAGAATAATTCCTACATAAAGTAGTGCACATGATGAACCTATAATAATTCCTAGATAAAATAATGCACATGAGGAACCTAGAATAAATCCTAGATGAAAAAAATGCCTATATGGAACCTAGAATAATTCCTACATAAAGTAGTGCACATGAGGAACCCAGAATAATTCCTAGATGATTTAATGCCTATATGGAACCTAGAATAATTCCTACATAATGTAGTGCACATGAGGAACCTAGAATTATTCCTACATGAAGTAATACACACGAGGAACCTAGAATAATTCATACATGAAGTAGTGCATTGAGGACCCTAGAATAACTCCTACATGAAGTAGTGCACATGAGGAACCTATAATAATTCCTAGATGAAATAATGCACATGAGGAACCTAGAATAATTCCTAGATGAAATATTGCCTATATGGAACCTAGAATAATTTCTAGATGAAATGATGCGTATGAGGAACCTAGAATAATTCCTTGATGAAATAATGCCCATTTGGAACCTACAATAATTACTACATAAAGTAGTGCACATGAGGAACCTAGAATAAATCCTAGATGAAACAATGCCTATATGGAACCTATAATAATTGCAAGATGAAAAAATACGTATGAGGAACCTAGAATAACTCCTACATGAAGTAGTGCACATGAGGAACCTCGTATAATTCCTAGATCAAATGATGCATATGAAGAACCTATAATTTCTAGATGAAATGATGCGTATGAGGAACCTAGAATAATTCCTTGATGAAATAATGCCTATTTGGAACCTACAATAATTACAACATGAAGTAGTGCACATGAGGAACCTAGAATAATTCCTAGATGAAATAAGGCCTATATGGAACCTATAATAATTCCTAGATAAAATAATGCACTTGATGAACCTAGATTAATTCCTAGATGAAATAATGCGTATGCGGAACATAGAATAATTCCTAGATGAAATAATTCGTATGAGGAACCTAGAATGATTCCTAGATGAAATAATGCCTATATGGAACCTAGAATAATTCCTAGACGAAATAATGCCTATATGGAAACTAGAATAATTCCTAGACGAAATAATGCCTATATGGAAACTAGAATAATTCCTACACGAAGTAATGTACACGAGGAACCTAGAATAATTCATACATGAAGTAGTGAATTGAGGAACCTGGAATAACTCATGCATGAAGTAGTGCACATGAGGAACCTAGAATAATTCCTAGATGAAATAATGCGCATGAGGAACCTAGAATAATTCCTAGATGAAACATTACGTATGAGGAACCTAGAATAATTCCTAGACGAAATAATGCCTATATGGAACCTAGAATAATTCCTACATAAAGTAGTGCACATGAAAAACCTAGAATAATTCGTACATGAAGTAATGTACACGAAGAACCTAGAATAATTCATACATGAAGTTATACACACGAGGAACCTAGAATAGTTCAGACATGAAGTAGTGAAATGAGGAACCTGGAATAATTCAT
The DNA here is from genome assembly GCA_018906985.1 of Apocrypta bakeri. Taxonomy (NCBI): domain Eukaryota; kingdom Metazoa; phylum Arthropoda; class Insecta; order Hymenoptera; family Pteromalidae; genus Apocrypta; species Apocrypta bakeri. The sequence continues at coordinate 3,112 of JACCIA010000144.1, read as the reverse complement.
ACATGAAGTAGTGCAATGAGGAACCTGGAATAATTCATGCATGAAGTAGTGCACATGAGGAACCTAGAATAATTCATACATGAAGTAGTGCAATGAGGAACCAGGAATAATTCATGCATGGAGTAGTGCACATGATGACCCTAGATTAATTCCTAGATGAAATAATGCGTTTGAGGAACCTAGAATAATTCCTACATGAAGTTATACACACGAGGAACCTAGAATAGTTCAGACATGAAGTAGTGAAATGAGGAACCTGGAATAATTCATGCATGAAGTAGTGCAATGAGGAACCTGGAATAATTCATGCATGAAGTAGTGCACATGAGGAACCTAGAATAATTCATACATGAAGTAGTGCAATGAGGAAACTGGAATAATTCATGCATGAAGTAGTGCACATGATGAACCTGGATTAATTCCTAGATGAAATAATGCGTATGAGTAACCTAGAATAATTCCTAGATGAAACATTACGTATGAGGAACCTAGAATAATTCCTAGACGTAATAATGCCTATATTGAACCTAGAATAATTCCTACATGAAGTATTGCACATGAGGAACCTAGAATATTTCGTAGATTAAATAATGCACATGAGGAACCTAGAATAATTCGTACATGAAGTAGTGCACATGAGGAACCTGGAATAATTCATGCATGAAGTAGTGCACATGAGGAACCTAGAATAATTCATACATGAATTAGTGCAATGAGGAAACTGGAATAATTCATGCATGAAGTAGTGCACATGATGAACCTGGATTAATTCCTAGATGAAATAATGCGTACGAGGAAACTAGAATAATTCCTAGACGAAATAATGCCTATATGGAACCTAGAATAATTCCTACATGAAGTATTGCACATGAGGAACCTAGAATATTTCGTAGATTAAATAATGCACATGAGGAACCTAGAATAATTCGTACATGAAGTAGTGCACATGAGGAACCTAGAATAATTCATACATGAATTAGTGCAATGAGGAAACTGGAATAATTCATGCATGAAGTAGTGCACATGATGAACCTGGATTAATTCCTAGATGAAATAATGCGTACGAGGAAACTAGAATAATTCCTAGACGAAATAATGCCTATATGGAACCTAGAATAATTCCTACATGAAGTAGTGCACATGATGAACCTGGATTAATTCCTAGATGAAATAATGCGTATGAGTAACCTAGAATAATTCCTAGATGAATCATTACGTATGAGGAACCTAGAATAATTCCTAGACGTAATAATGCCTATATTGAACCTAGAATAATTCCTACATGAAGTATTGCACATGAGGAACCTAGAATAATTCCTAGATGAAATAATGCGTATGAGTAACATAGAATAATTCATAGATGAAACATTACGTATGAGGAACCTAGAATAATTCCTAGACGTAATAATGCCTATATTGAACCTAGAATAATTCCTACATGAAGTAGTGCACATGAGGAACCTAGAATAATTCGTACATGAAGTAATGTACACGGGGAACCTAGAATAATTCCTCGATGAAATAATGCGTATGAGGAACCTAGAATACTTCCTAGATGAAATAATGCACATGAGGAACCTACAATAATTTGTACATGAAGTAGTGCAATGAGGAAACTGGAATAATTCATGCATGAAGTAGTGACCATGAGGAACCTAGAATAATTCCTAGATGAAATAATGCGTATGAGTAACCTAGAATAATTCCTAGATGAAACATTACGTATGAGGAACCTAGAATAATTCCTAGACGTAATAATGCCTATATTGAACCTAGAATAATTTCTACATGAAGTAGTGCACACGAGGAACCTAGAATAATTCCTAGATGAAATAATGCGTATGAGTAACCTAGAATAATTCCTTGATGAAACATTACGTATGAGGAACCTAGAATAATTCCTAGACGAAATAATGCCTATATGGAACCTAGAATAATTCCTACATGAAGTATTGCACATGAGGAACCTAGAATAATTCGTAGGTTAAATAATGCACATGAGGAACCTAGAATAATTCCTAGATGAAATAATGCGTATGAGTAACCTAGAATAATTCCTAGATGAAACATTACGTATGAGGAACCTAGAATAATTCCTAGACTTAATAATGCCTATATTGAACCTAGAATAATTTCTACATGAAATAATGCGTATGAGGAACCTAGAATACTTCCTAGATGAAATAATGCACATGAGGAACCTACAATAATTCGTACATGAACTAGTGCAATGAGGAAACTGGAATAATTCATGCATGAAGTAGTGCACATGAGGAACCTAGAATAATTCCTAGATGAAATAATGCGTATGAGTAACCTAGAATAATTCCTAGATGAAACATTACGTATGAGGAACCTAGAATAATTCCTAGACGTAATAATGCCTATATTGAACCTAGAATAATTTCTACATGAAGTAGTGCACACGAGGAACCTAGAATAATTCCTAGATGAAATAATGCGTATGAGTAACCTAGAATAATTCCTTGATGAAACATTACGTATGAGGAACCTAGAATAATTCCAAGACGAAATAATGCCTATATGGAACCTAGAATAATTCCTACATGAAGTATTGCACATGAGGAACCTAGAACAATTCGTAGGTAAAATAATGCACATGAGGAACCTAGAATAATTCCTAGATGAAATAATGCGTATGAGTAACCTAGAATAATTCCTAGATGAAACATTACGTATGAGGAACCTAGAATAATTCCTTGACTTAATAATGCCTATATTGAACCTAGAATAATTTCTACATGAAGTAGTGCACATGAGGAACCTAGAATAATTCGTACATGAAGTAATGTACACGAGGAACCTAGAATAATTCATACATGAAGTAGTGCAATGAGGAACCTGGAATAATTCATGCATGAAGTAGTGCACACGAGGAACCTAGAATAATTCCTAGATGAAATAATAAGTATGAGTAACCTAGAATAATTCCTAGACGAAATAATGTCTATATGGAACCTAGAATAATTCCTACATAAAGTAATGCCTATATGGAACCTAGAATAATTCATACATGAAATTGTGAAATAAGGAACGTGGAATAACTCATGCATGAAGTAGTGCACATGAGGAACCTAGTATAATTCCTAGA
>JACCIA010000143.1:0-26062 GCA_018906985.1 Apocrypta bakeri | reverse complement strand
CTTTGCAGGTGCAATATCGAGTAGAATTTTTTGATCATTTGATTTGTTGATAATGGTTTCACATGCGTATCAGATCCTGTATTGCTCATTTTCTAGTTTAAGTGTTTTATCTGATAATCACCGTCTATTACACCAAGGAAATGTTTCCAGAACCAGTTGTGTACTGTTCCAATGCTGTATGCAGTTAAAATGGTTAGATGTAACGATACTAGGTTTAACAGTTTAAGATGCTTATCAGAACCTGTATTGCTCGTACTTTGTTTTATTGATTTCTAACCATGAGTTCGCCTTGCAATATGAACAGTTAGACTGCTTCTAACCAGGTTCTGGACTGTACCAATCATGTATGCAGTTAAAATGGTCAGATGTAACAATACTACGTTTAACGGTTTCACATCCGTATCAGATCCTGTATTGCTCATTTTCTAGTTTAAGTGTTTTATCTGGTATTTCACCGTCCATTACCACCAAGGAAATTGTTCCTGAACCAGTTGTGTACTGTTCCAATGCTGTATGCAGTTAAAATGGTTAGATGTAACGATACTAGGTTTAACAGTTTAAGATGCTTATCAGAACCTGTATTGCTCGTACTTTGTTTTATTGATTTCTAACCATGATTTCGCCTTGCAATATGAACAGTTAGACTGCTTCTAACCAATTCTGGACTGTACGAATCATGTATGCCGTTCAAATGGTCAGATGTAACAATACTACGTTTAACGGTTTCACATGCTTATCAGATCCTGTATTGCTCATTTTCTAGTTTAAGTGTTTTATCTGATAATTCACCGTCCATTACCACCAAGGAAATTGTTCCTGAACCAGTTGTGTACTGTTCCAATGCTGTATGCAGTTAAAATGGTTAGATGTAACGATACTAGGTTTAACAGTTTAAGATGCTTATCAGAACCTGTATTGCTCGTACTTTGTTTTATTGATTTCTAACCATGAGTTCGCCTTGCAATATGAACAGTTAGACTGCTTCTAACCAGTTCTGGACTGTACCAATCATGTATGCCGTTCAAATGGTCAGATGTAACAATACTACGTTTAACGGTTTCACATCCTTATCAGATCCTGTATTGCTCATTTTCTAGTTTAAGTGTTTTATCTGGTATTCACCGTCCATTACCACCAAGGAAATTGTTCCTGAACCAGTTGTGTACTGTTCCAATGCTGTATGCAGTTAAAATGGTTAGATGTAACGATATCTAGGTTTAACAGTTTAAGATGCTTATCAGAACCTGTATTGCTCGTACTTTGTTTTATTGATTTCTAACCATGATTTCGCCTTGCAATATGAACAGTTAGACTGCTTCTAACCAGTTCTGGACTGTACCAATCATGTATGCCGTTCAAATGGTCAGATGTAACAATACTACGTTTAACGGTTTCACATCCTTATCAGATCCTGTATTGCTCATTTTCTAGTTTAAGTGTTTTATCTGGTATTTCACCGTCCATTACCACCAAGGAAATTGTTCCTGAACCAGTTGTGTACTGTTCCAATGCTGTATGCAGTTAAAATGGTTAGATGTAACGATACTAGGTTTAACAGTTTAAGATGCTTATCAGAACCTGTATTGCTCGTACTTTGTTTTATTGATTTCTAACCATGAGTTCGCCTTGCAATATGAACAGTTAGACTGCTTCTAACCAGTTCTGGACTGTACCAATCATGTATGCAGTTCAAATGGTCAGATGTAACAATACTACGTTTAACGGTTTCACATCCTTATCAGATCCTGTATTGCTCATTTTCTAGTTTAAGTATTTTATCTGGTATTTCACCGTCCATTACCACTAAGGAAATTGTTCCTGAACCAGTTGTGTACTGTTCCAATGCTGTATGCAGTTAAAATGGTTAGATGTGACGATACTAAGTTTAACAATTTAAGATGCTTATCAGAACCTGTATTGCTCGTACTTAGTTTATTTGATTTCTAACCATGAATTCGCCTTGCAATATGAACAGTTAGACTGCTTCTAACCAGTTCTGGACTGTACCAATCATGTATGCAGTTAAAATGGTCAGATGTAACAATACTACGTTTAACGGTTTCACATACGTATCAGATCCTGTATTGCTCATTTTCTATTTTAAGTGTTTTATCTGATAATTCACCGTCCATTACCACCAAGGAAATTGTTCCTGAACCAGTTGTGTACTGTTCCAATGCTGTATGCAGTTAAAATGGTTAGATGTAACGATACTAGGTTTAACAGTTTAAGATGCTTATCAGAACCTGTATTGCTCGTACTTTGTTTTATTGATTTCTAACCATGAGTTCGCCTTGCAATATGAACAGTTAGACTGCTTCTAACCAGTTCTGGACTGTACCAATCATGTATGCAGTTCAAATGGTCAGATGTAACAATACTACGTTTAACGGTTTCACATGCTTATCAGATCCTGTATTGCTCATTTTCTAGTTTAAGTGTTTTATCTGGTATTTCACCGTCCATTACCACCAAGGAAATTGTTCCTGAACCAGTTGTGTACTGTTCCAATGCTGTATGCAGTTAAAATGGTTAGATGTAACGATACTAGGTTTAACAGTTTAAGATGCTTATCAGAACCTGTATTGCTCGTACTTTGTTTTATTGATTTCTAACCATGATTTCGCCTTGCAATATGAACAGTTAGACTGCTTCTAACCAGTTCTGGACTGTACCAATCATGTATGCAGTTCAAATGGTCAGATGTAACAATACTACGTTTAACGGTTTCACATGCTTATCAGATCCTGTATTGCTCATTTTCTAGTTTAAGTGTTTTATCTGATAATTCACCGTCCATTACCACCAAGGAAATTGTTCCTGAACCAGTTGTGTACTGTTCCAATGCTGTATGCAGTTAAAATGGTTAGATGTAACGATACTAGGTTTAACAGTTTAAGATGCTTATCAGAACCTGTATTGCTCGTACTTTGTTTTATTGATTTCTAACCATGAGTTCGCCTTGCAATATGAACAGTTAGACTGCTTCTAACCAGTTCTGGACTGTACCAATCATGTATGCAGTTAAAATGGTCAGATGTAACAATACTACGTTTAACGGTTTCACATGCTTATCAGATCCTGTATTGCTCATTTTCTAGTTTAAGTGTTTTATCTGGTATTTCACCGTCCATTACCACCAAGGAAATTGTTCCTGAACCAGTTGTGTACTGTTCCAATGCTGTATGCAGTTAAAATGGTTAGATGTAACGATACTAGGTTTAACAGTTTAAGATGCTTATCAGAACCTGTATTGCTCGTACTTTGTTTTATTGATTTCTAACCATGATTTCGCCTTGCAATATGAACAGTTAGACTGCTTCTAACCAGTTCTGGACTGTACCAATCATGTATGCCGTTCAAATGGTCAGATGTAACAATACTACGTTTAACGGTTTCACATGCTTATCAGATCCTGTATTGCTCATTTTCTAGTTTAAGTGTTTTATCTGGTATTTCACCGTCCATTACCACCAAGGAAATTGTTCCTGAACCAGTTGTGTACTGTTCCAATGCTGTATGCAGTTAAAATGGTTAGATAGTAACGATACTAGGTTTACCAGTTTAAGATGCTTATCAGAACCTGTATTGCTCGTACTTTGTTTTATTGATTTCTAACCATGAGTTCGCCTTGCAATATGAACAGTTAGACTGCTTCTAACCAGTTCTGGACTGTACCAATCATGTATGCCGTTCAAATGGTCAGATGTAACAATACTACGTTTAACGGTTTCACATGCTTATCAGATCCTGTATTGCTCATTTTCTAGTTTAAGTGTTTTATCTGGTATTTCACCGTCCATTACCACCAAGGAAATTGTTCCTGAACCAGTTGTGTACTGTTCCAATGCTGTATGCAGTTAAAATGGTTAGATGTAACGATACTAGGTTTAACAGTTTAAGATGCTTATCAGAACCTGTATTGCTCGTACTTTGTTTTATTGATTTCTAACCATGAGTTCGCCTTGCAATATGAACAGTTAGACTGCTTCTAACCAGTTCTGGACTGTACCAATCATGTATGCAGTTAAAATGGTCAGATGTAACAATACTACGTTTAACGGTTTCACATGCGTATCAGATCCTGTATTGCTCATTTTCTTGTTTATGTGTTTTATATGGTATTTCACCGTCCATTACCACCATGTAAATTGTTCTTGGACCAGTTGTGTACTGTTCCAATGCTGTATGGAGTTAAAATGGTTAGATGTAACGATACTAGTTTTAATAGTTTAAGATGCTTATCAGAACCTGTATTGCTCGTACTTTGTTTTATTGATTTCTAACCATGAGTTCGCCTTGCAATATGAACAATTTGAATGTTCTAAACCTGTTCTGGAATGTACCAGTCATGTATGGAGTTAAAATGGTCAGATATAACTATACTACGTTTAACGGTTTCACATGCGTATCAGATCCTGTATTGCTCATTTTCTAGTTTAAGTGTTTTATCTGATATTCACCGTCCATTACCACAAGGAAATTGTTCCTGAACCAGTTGTGTACTGTTCCAATGCTGTATGCAGTTAAAATGGTTAGATGTAACGATACTAGGTTTAACAGTTTAAGATGCTTATCAGAACCTGTATTGCTCGTACTTTGTTTTATTGATTTCTAACCATGAGTTCGCCTTGCAATATGAACAGTTAGACTGCTTCTAACCAGTTCTGGACTGTACCAGTCATGTATGCAGTTAAAATGGTCAGATGTTACAATACTGCGTTTAATGGTTTCACATGCGTATCAGATCCTGTATTGCTCATTTTCTAGTTTAAGTATTTTATCTGGTATTTCTCCGTCCATTACCACTAAGGAAATTGTTCCTGAACCAGTTGTGTACTGTTCCAATGCTGTATACCGTTCAAATGGTCAGATGTAACAATACTACGTTTAACGGTTTCACATGCGTATCAGATCCTGTATTGCTCATTTTCTTGTTTAAGTGTTTTATCTGATAATTCACCGTCCATTACCACAAAGGAAATTGTTCCTGAACCAGTTGTATACTGTTCCAATGGTGTATGCAGTTACAATGGTTAGATGTAACGATACTAGGTTTAACAGTTTAAGATGCTTATCAGAACCTGTATTGCTCGTACTTTGTTTTATTGATTTCTAACCATGATTTCGCCTTGCAATATGAACAGTTAGACTAATTCTAACAAGTTCTGGACTGTACCAATCATGTATGTATACCGTTCAAATGGTCAGATGTAACAATACTACGTTTAACGGTTTCACATGCGTATCAGATCCTGTATTGCTCATTTTCTAGTTTAAGTGTTTTATCTGGATATTCACCGTCCATTACCACCAAGGAAATTGTTCCTGAACCAGTTGTGTACTGTTCCAATGCTGTATGCAGTTAAAATGGTTAGATGTAACGATACTAGGTTTAACAGTTTAAGATGCTTATCAGAACCTGTATTGCTCGTACTTTGTTTTATTGATTTCTAACCATGAGTTCGCCTTGCAATATGAACAGTTAGACTGCTTCTAACCAGTTCTGGACTGTACCAATCATGTATGCAGTTCAAATGGTCAGATGTAACAATACTACGTTTAACGGTTTCACATGCTTATCAGATCCTGTATTGCTCATTTTCTAGTTTAAGTGTTTTATCTGGTATTTCACCGTCCATTACCACCAAGGAAATTGTTCCTGAACCAGTTGTGTACTGTTCCAATGCTGTATGCAGTTAAAATGGTTAGATGTAACGATACTAGGTTTACCAGTTTAAGATGCTTATCAGAACCTGTATTGCTCGTACTTTGTTTTATTGATTTCTAACCATGAGTTCGCCTTGCAATATGAACAGTTAGACTGCTTCTAACCAGTTCTGGACTGTACCAATCATGTATGCAGTTCAAATGGTCAGATGTAACAATACTACGTTTAACGGTTTCACATGCGTATCAGATCCTGTATTGCTCATTTTCTAGTTTAAGTGTTTTATCTGGTATTTCACCGTCCATTACCACCAAGGAAATTGTTCCTGAACCAGTTGTGTACTGTTCCAATGCTGTATGCAGTTAAAATGGTTAGATGTAACGATACTAGGTTTACCAGTTTAAGATGCTTATCAGAACCTGTATTGCTCGTACTTTGTTTTATTGATTTCTAACCATGAGTTCGCCTTGCAATATGAACAGTTAGACTGCTTCTAACCAGTTCTGGACTGTACCAATCATGTATGCAGTTAAAATGGTCAGATGTAACAATACTACGTTTAACGGTTTCACATGCTTATCAGATCCTGTATTGCTCATTTTCTAGTTTAAGTGTTTTATCTGGTATTTCACCGTCCATTACCACCAAGGAAATTGTTCCTGAACCAGTTGTGTACTGTTCCAATGCTGTATGCAGTTAAAATGGTTAGATGTAACGATACTAGGTTTACCAGTTTAAGATGCTTATCAGAACCTGTATTGCTCGTACTTTGTTTTATTGATTTCTAACCATGAGTTCGCCTTGCAATATGAACAGTTAGACTGCTTCTAACCAGTTCTGGACTGTACCAATCATGTATGCAGTTCAAATGGTCAGATGTAACAATACTACGTTTAACGGTTTCACATGCTTATCAGATCCTGTATTGCTCATTTTCTAGTTTAAGTGTTTTATCTGGTATTTCACCGTCCATTACCACTAAGGAAATTGTTCCTGAACCAGTTGTGTACTGTTCCAATGCTGTATGCAGTTAAAATGGTTAGATGTAACGATACTAGGTTTACCAGTTTAAGATGCTTATCAGAACCTGTATTGCTCGTACTTTGTTTTATTGATTTCTAACCATGAGTTCGCCTTGCAATATGAACAGTTAGACTGCTTCTAACCAGTTCTGGACTGTACCAATCATGTATGCAGTTCAAATGGTCAGATGTAACAATACTACGTTTAACGGTTTCACATGCTTATCAGATCCTGTATTGCTCATTTTCTAGTTTAAGTGTTTTATCTGGTATTTCACCGTCCATTACCACCAAGGAAATTGTTCCTGAACCAGTTGTGTACTGTTCCAATGCTGTATGCAGTTAAAATGGTTAGATGTAACGATACTAGGTTTACCAGTTTAAGATGCTTATCAGAAACTGTATTGCTCGTACTTTGTTTTATTGATTTCTAACCATGATTTCGCTTCGCAATATGAACAGTTAGACTGCTTCTAAGCCGTTCTGGTCTGTACCAGTCATGTATGCAGTTAAAATGGTCAGATGTAACAATACTACGTTTAATGGTTTCACATGCGTATCAGATGCTGTATTGCTCAGTTTCTAGTTTAAGTGTTTTATCTGATAATTCACAGTCCATTACCACTAAGGAAATTATTCCTGAACCAGTTGTGTACTATTCCAATGCTCTATGCAGTTAAATTGGTTAGATGTAACGATACTAGGTTTAACAGTTTAAGATGCTTATCAGAACCTGTATTGCTCGTACTTTGTTTTTTTGATTTCTAACCATGAGTTCGCCTTGTAATTTGAACAATTTGAATGTTCTAAACCAGTTCTGGACTGTACCAATCATGTATGCCGTTCAAATTGTCAGATGCAACAATACTACGTTTAACGGTTTCACATCCTTATCAGATCCTGTATTGCTCATTTTCTTGTTTAAGTGTTTTATCTGATAATTGACCGTCCATTGCCACAAAGGAAATTGTTTCTGAACCAGTTGTATACTATTCCAATGGTGTATGCAGTTAAAATGGTTAGATGTAACGATTCTAGGTTTACCAGTTTAAGATGCTTATCAGAACCTGTATTGCTCGTACTTTGTTTTATTGATTTCTAACAATGATTTCGCCGGGCAATATGAACAGTTAGACTGCTTCTAACCAGTTCTGTACTGTACCAATCATGTTTTCGGTTCAAATAGTCAGATGTAACAATACTACGTTTAACGGTTTCACGTCCTTATCAGATCCTGTATTGCTCATTTTCTAGTTTACGTACTTTGTTTTATTGATTTCTAACCATGATTTCGCTTCGCAATATGAACAGTTAGACTGCTTCTAAGCCGTTCTGGTCTGTACTGTAACGAGGTGAAACGGAAATCATTATATCCGGCTATTTTAACTGTATAGGGCAGTTACCGGGTGCATTATCGAATAGAGGCAGTTAAGAAATACGTAATGCAAAGCGAAATTGCACCTAGAATAATATACAAACATAGAAAATGAGCATTTCTGTCGTTGAATCGGTGTATAGGAGGTGAGAGCGAAAACGTAAAATCTGACTATATATACTGCATAGATCAGTTGCAGGGTGCAATATCGAGTAGGAATTTATTGATAATTTCGTAATACAAAGCGAAATTGCACCTAGGAATAAGAAAATAACATCGAAAACGAAGATTTTTTTTCTCCTCGTTTTTGAGCTTTTCACGAGCTGAAACGTTCAAAAACGAGGTGAAACGGAAATCATTATATCCGGCTATTTTAACTGTATAGGGCAGTTACCGGGTGCATTATCGAATAGAGGCAGTTAAGAAATACGTAATGCAAAGCGAAATTGCACCTAGAATAATATACAAACATAGAAAATGAGCATTTCTGTCGTTGAATCGGTGTATAGGAGGTGAGAGCGAAAACGTAAAATCTGACTATATATACTGCATAGATCAGTTGCAGGGTGCAATATCGAGTAGAATTTATTGATAATTTCGTAATACAAAGCGAAATTGCACCTAGAATAAGAAAATAACATTCGAAAACGAAGATTTTATTTTCTCCTCGTTTTTGTGCTTTTCACGAGCTGAAACGTTCAAAAACGAGGTGAAACGGAAATCATTATATCCGGCTATTTTAACTGTATAGGGCAGTTACCGGGTGCATTATCGAATAGAGGCAGTTAAGAAATACGTAATGCAAAGCGAAATTGCACCTAGAATAATATACAAACATAGAAAATGAGCATTTCTGTCGTTGAATCGGTGTATAGGAGGTGAGAGCGAAAACGTAAAATCTGACTATATATACTGCATAGATCAGTTGCAGGGTGCAATATCGAGTAGGAATTTATTGATAATTTCGTAATACAAAGCGAAATTGCACCTAGAATAAGAAAATAACATCGAAAACGAAGATTTTATTTTCTCCTCGTTTTTGTGCTTTTCACGAGCTGAAACGTTCAAAAACGAGGTGAAACGGAAATCATTATATCCGGCTATTTTAACTGTATAGGGCAGTTACCGGGTGCATTATCGAATAGAGGCAGTTAAGAAATACGTAATGCAAAGCGAAATTGCACCTAGAATAATATACAAACATAGAAAATGAGCATTTCTGTCGTTGAATCGGTGTATAGGAGGTGAGAGCGAAAACGTAAAATCTGACTATATATACTGCATAGATCAGTTGCAGGGTGCAATATCGAGTAGAATTTATTGATAATTTCGTAATACAAAGCGAAATTGCACCTAGAATAAGAAAATAACATCGAAAACGAAGATTTTATTTTCTCCTCGTTTTTGTGCTTTTCACGAGCTGAAACGTTCAAAAACGAGGTGAAACGGAAATCATTATATCCGGCTATTTTAACTGTATAGGGCAGTTACCGGGTGCATTATCGAATAGAGGCAGTTAAGAAATACGTAATGCAAAGCGAAATTGCACCTAGAATAATATACAAACATAGAAAATGAGCATTTCTGTCGTTGAATCGGTGTATAGGAGGTGAGAGCGAAAACGTAAAATCTGACTATATATACTGCATAGATCAGTTGCAGGGTGCAATATCGAGTAGGAATTTATTGATAATTTCGTAATACAAAGCGAAATTGCACCTAGAATAAGAAAATAACATTGAAAACGAAGATTTTATTTTCTCCTCGTTTTTGTGCTTTTCACGAGCTGAAACGTTCAAAAACGAGGTGAAACGGAAATCATTATATCCGGCTATTTTAACTGTATAGGGCAGTTACCGGGTGCATTATCGAATAGAGGCAGTTAAGAAATACGTAATGCAAAGCGAAATTGCACCTAGAATAATATACAAACATAGAAAATGAGCATTTCTGTCGTTGAATCGGTGTATAGGAGGTGAGAGCGAAAACGTAAAATCTGACTATATATACTGCATAGATCAGTTGCAGGGTGCAATATCGAGTAGAATTTATTGATAATTTCGTAATACAAAGCGAAATTGCACCTAGAATAAGAAAATAACATTGAAAACGAAGATTTTATTTTCTCCTCGTTTTTGTGCTTTTCACGAGCTGAAACGTTCAAAAACGAGGTGAAACGGAAATCATTATATCCGGCTATTTTAACTGTATAGGGCAGTTACCGGGTGCATTATCGAATAGAGGCAGTTAAGAAATACGTAATGCAAAGCGAAATTGCACCTAGAATAATATACAAACATAGAAAATGAGCATTTCTGTCGTTGAATCGGTGTATAGGAGGTGAGAGCGAAAACGTAAAATCTGACTATATATACTGCATAGATCAGTTGCAGGGTGCAATATCGAGTAGGAATTTATTGATAATTTCGTAATACAAAGCGAAATTGCACCTAGAATAAGAAAATAACATCGAAAACGAAGATTTTATTTTCTCCTCGTTTTTGTGCTTTTCACGAGCTGAAACGTTCAAAAACGAGGTGAAACGGAAATCATTATATCCGGCTATTTTAACTGTATAGGGCAGTTACCGGGTGCATTATCGAATAGAGGCAGTTAAGAAATACGTAATGCAAAGCGAAATTGCACCTAGAATAATATACAAACATAGAAAATGAGCATTTCTGTCGTTGAATCGGTGTATAGGAGGTGAGAGCGAAAACGTAAAATCTGACTATATATACTGCATAGATCAGTTGCAGGGTGCAATATCGAGTAGAATTTATTGATAATTTCGTAATACAAAGCGAAATTGCACCTAGAATAAGAAAATAACATTGAAAACGAAGATTTTATTTTCTCCTCGTTTTTGTGCTTTTCACGAGCTGAAACGTTCAAAAACGAGGTGAAACGGAAATCATTATATCCGGCTATTTTAACTGTATAGGGCAGTTACCGGGTGCATTATCGAATAGAGGCAGTTAAGAAATACGTAATGCAAAGCGAAATTGCACCTAGAATAATATACAAACATAGAAAATGAGCATTTCTGTCGTTGAATCGGTGTATAGGAGGTGAGAGCGAAAACGTAAAATCTGACTATATATACTGCATAGATCAGTTGCAGGGTGCAATATCGAGTAGAATTTATTGATAATTTCGTAATACAAAGCGAAATTGCACCTAGAATAAGAAAATAACATTGAAAACGAAGATTTTATTTTCTCCTCGTTTTTGTGCTTTTCACGAGCTGAAACGTTCAAAAACGAGGTGAAACGGAAATCATTATATCCGGCTATTTTAACTGTATAGGGCAGTTACCGGGTGCATTATCGAATAGAGGCAGTTAAGAAATACGTAATGCAAAGCGAAATTGCACCTAGAATAATATACAAACATAGAAAATGAGCATTTCTGTCGTTGAATCGGTGTATAGGAGGTGAGAGCGAAAACGTAAAATCTGACTATATATACTGCATAGATCAGTTGCAGGGTGCAATATCGAGTAGAATTTATTGATAATTTCGTAATACAAAGCGAAATTGCACCTAGAATAAGAAAATAACATTGAAAACGAAGATTTTATTTTCTCCTCGTTTTTGTGCTTTTCACGAGCTGAAACGTTCAAAAACGAGGTGAAACGGAAATCATTATATCCGGCTATTTTAACTGTATAGGGCAGTTACCGGGTGCATTATCGAATAGAGGCAGTTAAGAAATACGTAATGCAAAGCGAAATTGCACCTAGAATAATATACAAACATAGAAAATGAGCATTTCTGTCGTTGAATCGGTGTATAGGAGGTGAGAGCGAAAACGTAAAATCTGACTATATATACTGCATAGATCAGTTGCAGGGTGCAATATCGAGTAGAATTTATTGATAATTTCGTAATACAAAGCGAAATTGCACCTAGAATAAGAAAATAACATTGAAAACGAAGATTTTATTTTCTCCTCGTTTTTGTGCTTTTCACGAGCTGAAACGTTCAAAAACGAGGTGAAACGGAAATCATTATATCCGGCTATTTTAACTGTATAGGGCAGTTACCGGGTGCATTATCGAATAGAGGCAGTTAAGAAATACGTAATGCAAAGCGAAATTGCACCTAGAATAATATACAAACATAGAAAATGAGCATTTCTGTCGTTGAATCGGTGTATAGGAGGTGAGAGCGAAAACGTAAAATCTGACTATATATACTGCATAGATCAGTTGCAGGGTGCAATATCGAGTAGGAATTTATTGATAATTTCGTAATACAAAGCGAAATTGCACCTAGAATAAGAAAATAACATTCGAAAACGAAGATTTTATTTTCTCCTCGTTTTTGTGCTTTTCACGAGCTGAAACGTTCAAAAACGAGGTGAAACGGAAATCATTATATCCGGCTATTTTAACTGTATAGGGCAGTTACCGGGTGCATTATCGAATAGAGGCAGTTAAGAAATACGTAATGCAAAGCGAAATTGCACCTAGAATAATATACAAACATAGAAAATGAGCATTTCTGTCGTTGAATCGGTGTATAGGAGGTGAGAGCGAAAACGTAAAATCTGACTATATATACTGCATAGATCAGTTGCAGGGTGCAATATCGAGTAGGAATTTATTGATAATTTCGTAATACAAAGCGAAATTGCACCTAGAATAAGAAAATAACATTGAAAACGAAGATTTTATTTTCTCCTCGTTTTTGTGCTTTTCACGAGCTGAAACGTTCAAAAACGAGGTGAAACGGAAATCATTATATCCGGCTATTTTAACTGTATAGGGCAGTTACCGGGTGCATTATCGAATAGAGGCAGTTAAGAAATACGTAATGCAAAGCGAAATTGCACCTAGAATAATATACAAACATAGAAAATGAGCATTTCTGTCGTTGAATCGGTGTATAGGAGGTGAGAGCGAAAACGTAAAATCTGACTATATATACTGCATAGATCAGTTGCAGGGTGCAATATCGAGTAGGAATTTATTGATAATTTCGTAATACAAAGCGAAATTGCACCTAGAATAAGAAAATAACATCGAAAACGAAGATTTTATTTTCTCCTCGTTTTTGTGCTTTTCACGAGCTGAAACGTTCAAAAACGAGGTGAAACGGAAATCATTATATCCGGCTATTTTAACTGTATAGGGCAGTTACCGGGTGCATTATCGAATAGAGGCAGTTAAGAAATACGTAATGCAAAGCGAAATTGCACCTAGAATAATATACAAACATAGAAAATGAGCATTTCTGTCGTTGAATCGGTGTATAGGAGGTGAGAGCGAAAACGTAAAATCTGACTATCTATACTGCATAGATCAGTTGCAGGGTGCAATATCGAGTAGAATTTATTGATAATTTCGTAATACAAAGCGAAATTGCACCTAGAATAAGAAAATAACATTGAAAACGAAGATTTTATTTTCTCCTCGTTTTTGTGCTTTTCACGAGCTGAAACGTTCAAAAACGAGGTGAAACGGAAATCATTATATCCGGCTATTTTAACTGTATAGGGCAGTTACCGGGTGCATTATCGAATAGAGGCAGTTAAGAAATACGTAATGCAAAGCGAAATTGCACCTAGAATAATATACAAACATAGAAAATGAGCATTTCTGTCGTTGAATCGGTGTATAGGAGGTGAGAGCGAAAACGTAAAATCTGACTATATACTGCATAGATCAGTTGCAGGGTGCAATATCGAGTAGAATTTATTGATAATTTCGTAATACAAAGCGAAATTGCACCTAGAATAAGAAAATAACATTGAAAACGAAGATTTTATTTTCTCCTCGTTTTTGTGCTTTTCACGAGCTGAAACGTTCAAAAACGAGGTGAAACGGAAATCACTATATACGGCTATTTTAACTGTATAGGGCAGTTACCGGGTGCATTATCGAATAGAGGCAGTTAAGAAATACGTAATGCAAAGCGAAATTGCACCTAGAATAATATACAAACATAGAAAATGAGCATTTCTGTCGTTGAATCGGTGTATAGGAGGTGAGAGCGAAAACGTAAAATCTGACTATATATACTGCATAGATCAGTTGCAGGGTGCAATATCGAGTAGAATTTATTGATAATTTCGTAATACAAAGCGAAATTGCACCTAGAATAAGAAAATAACATTGAAAACGAAGATTTTATTTTCTCCTCGTTTTTGTGCTTTTCACGAGCTGAAACGTTCAAAAACGAGGTGAAACGGAAATCATTATATCCGGCTATTTTAACTGTATAGGGCAGTTACCGGGTGCATTATCGAATAGAGGCAGTTAAGAAATACGTAATGCAAAGCGAAATTGCACCTAGAATAATATACAAACATAGAAAATGAGCATTTCTGTCGTTGAATCGGTGTATAGGAGGTGAGAGCGAAAACGTAAAATCTGACTATATATACTGCATAGATCAGTTGCAGGGTGCAATATCGAGTAGGAATTTATTGATAATTTCGTAATACAAAGCGAAATTGCACCTAGGATAAGAAAATAACATCGAAAACTAAGATTTTTTTTTCTCCTCGTTTTTGTGCTTTTCACGAGCTGAAACGTTCAAAAACGAGGAGAAACGGAAATCATTATATCCGGCTATTTTAACTGTATAGGGCAGTTACCGGGTGCATTATCGAATAGAGGCAGTGTAAGAAATACGTAATGCAAAGCAAAATTGCACCTAGAATAATATACAAACATAGAAAATGAGCTTATTTCTGTCGTTGAATCGGTGTATAGGAGGTGAGAGCGAAAACGTAAATCTGACTATATATACTGCATAGAGCAGTTGCAGGGTGCAATATCGAGTAGAATTTGTGATCATTTGATTTGTTGATAATGGTTTCACATGCGTATCAGATCCTTGTATTGCTCATTTTCTAGTTTAAGTGTTTTATCTGATAATTCACAGTCCATTACCATCAAGGAAATTGTTCATGAACCAGTTGTGTACTGTTCCAATGCTGTATGCAGTTAAAATGGTTAGATGATAACGATACTAGGTGTAACAGTTTAAGATGCTATCAGAACCTGTATTGCTCGTACTTTGTTTTATTGATTTCTAACCATGAGTTCGCCTTGCAATATGAACAGTTAGACTGCTTCTAACCAGTTCTGGACTGTACCAGTCATGTATGCACTTTAAATGGTCAGATGTAACAATACTACGTTTAACGGTTTCACATGCGTATCAGATCCTGTATTGCTCATTTTCTAGTTTAAGTGTTTTATCTGATAATTCACCGTCCATTACCACAAGGAAATTGTTCCTGAACCAGTTGTATACTGTTCCAATGCTGTATGCAGTTAAAATGGTTAGATGTAACGATACTAGGTTTAACAGTTTAAGATGCTTATCAGAACCTGTATTGCTCGTACTTTGTTTTATTGATTTCTAACCATGATTTCGCCTTGCAATATGAACAGTTAGACTGCTTCTAACCAGTTCTGGACTGTACCAATCATGTATGCCGTTCAAATGGTCAGATGTAACAATACTACGTTTAACGGTTTCACATGCGTATCAGATCCTGTATTGCTCATTTTCTAGTTTAAGTGTTTTATCTGATAATTCACCGTCCATTACCACCAAGGAAATTGTTCCTGAACCAGTTGTGTACTGTTCCAATGCTGTATGCAGTTAAAATGGTTAGATGTGACGATACTAGGTTTAACAGTTTAAGATGCTTATCAGAACCTGTATTGCTCGTACTTTGTTTTAATGATTTCTAACCATGAGTTCGCCTTGCAATATGAACAGTTAGACTGCTTCTAACCAGTTCTGGACTGTACCAATCATGTATGCAGTTAAAATGGTCAGATGTAACAATACTACGTTTAACGGTTTCACATGCGTATCAGATCCTGTATTGCTCATTTTCTAGTTTAAGTGTTTTATCTGGTATTTCACCGTCCATTACCACCAAGGAAATTGTTCCTGAACCAGTTGTGTACTGTTCCAATGCTGTATGCAGTTAAAATGGTTAGATAGAACGATTCTAGGTTTACCAGTTTAAGATGCTTATCAGAACCTGTATTGCTCGTACTTTGTTTTATTGATTTCTATCCATGATTTTGCCTTGCAATATGAACAGTTAGACTGCTTCTAACCAGTTCTGGACTGTACCAATCATGTATGCCGTTCAAATGGTCAGATGTAACATTACTACGATTAACGGTTTCACATCCTTATCAGATCCTGTATTGCTCATTTTCTAGTTTAAGTGTTTTATCTGGTATTTCACCGTCCATTACCACCAAGAAAATTGTTCCTGGACTAGTTGTGTACTGTTCCAATGCTGTATGCAGTTAAAATGGTTAGTTGTAACGATACTAGTTTTAACAGTTTAAGATGATTATCTGAACCTGTATTGCGCGTACTTTGTTTTATTGATTTCTAACCATGAGTTCGCCTTGCAACATGAACAGTTAGACTGCTTCTAACCAGTTCTGGACTGTACTAATCATGTATGCAGTTCAAATGTTCAGAAGTAACAATACTACGTTTAACGGTTTCACATCCTTGTCAGTTCCTGTATTGCTCATTTTCTAGTTTAAGTATTTTATCTGGTATTTCTCCGTCCATTACCACTAAGGAAATTGTTCCTGAACCAGTTGTGTACTGTTCCAATGCTGTATGCAGTTAAAATGGTTAGATGTGACGATACTAGGTTTAACAGTTTAAGATGCTTATCAGAACCTGTATTGCTCGTACTTTGTTTTATTGATTTCTAACCATGAGTTCGCCTTGCAATATGAACAGTTAGACTGCTTCTAACCAGTTCTGGACTGTACCAATCATGTATGCAGTTAAAATGGTCAGATGTAACAATACTACGTTTAACGGTTTCACATGATTATCAGATCCTGTATTGCTCATTTTCTAGTTTAAGTGTTTTATCTGATAATTCACCGTCTATTACCACCAAGGAAATTGTTCCTGAACCAGTTGTGTACTGTTCCAATGCTGTATGCAGTTAAAATGGTTAGATGTAACGATACTAGGTTTAACAGTTTAAGATGCTTATCAGAACCTGTATTGCTCGTACTTTGTTTTATTGATTTCTAACCATGATTTCGCCTTGCAATATGAACAGTTAGACTGCTTCTAACCTAGTTCTGGACTGTACCAATCATGTATGCCGTTCAAATGGTCAGATGTAACAATACTACGTTAACGGTTTCACATCCTTATCAGATCCTGTATTGCTCATTTTCTAGTTTAAGTGTTTTATCTGGTATTTCACCGTCCATTACCACCAAGAAAATTGTTCCTGGACCAGTTGTGTACTGTTCCAATGCTGTATGCAGTTAAAATGGTTAGATGAAAAGATACTAGGTTTAACAGTTTAAGATGCTTATCAGAACCTGTATTGCTCGTACTTTGTTTTATTGATTTCTAACCATGATTTCGCCTTGCAATATGAACAGTTAGACTGCTTCTAACCAGTTCTGGACTGTACCAATCATGTATGCCGTTCAAATGGTCAGATGTAACAATACTACGTTTAACGGTTTCACATCCTTATCAGATCCTGTATTGCTCATTTTCTAGTTTAAGTGTTTTATCTGATAATTCACCGTCCATTACCACCAAGGAAATTGTTCCTGAACCAGTTGTGTACTGTTCCAATGCTGTATGCAGTTAAAATGGTTAGATGTAACGATACTAGGTTTAACAGTTTAAGATGCTTATCAGAACCTGTATTGCTCGTACTTTGTTTTATTGATTTCTAACCATGATTTCGCCTTGCAATATGAACAGTTAGACTGCTTCTAACCAGTTCTGGACTGTACCAATCATGTATGCCGTTCAAATGGTCAGATGTAACAATACTACGTTTAACGGTTTCACATCCTTATCAGATCCTGTATTGCTCATTTTCTAGTTTAAGTGTTTTATCTGGTATTTCACCGTCCATTACCACCAAGTAAATTGTTCCTGGACCAGTTGTGTACTGTTCCAATGCTGTATGCAGTTAAAATGGTTAGATGTAACGATACTAGGTTTAACAGTTTAAGATGCTTATCAGAACCTGTATTGCTCGTACTTTGTTTTATTGATTTCTAACCATGATTTCGCCTTGCAATATGAACAGTTAGACTGCTTCTAACCAGTTCTGGACTGTACCAATCATGTATGCCGTTCAAATGGTCAGATGTAACAATACTACGTTTAACGGTTTCACATGCCTTATCAGATCCTGTATTGCTCATTTTCTAGTTTAAGTGTTTTATCTGATAATTCACCGTCCATTACCACCAAGGAAATTGTTCCTGAACCAGTTGTGTACTGTTCCAATGCTGTATGCAGTTAAAATGGTTAGATGTAACGATACTAGGTTTACCAGTTTAAGATGCTTATCAGAACCTGTATTGCTCGTACTTTGTTTTATTGATTTCTAACCATGATTTCGCCTTGCAATATGAACAGTTAGACTGCTTCTAACCAGTTCTGGACTGTACCAATCATGTATGCCGTTCAAATGGTCAGATGTAACAATACTACGTTTAACGGTTTCACATCCTTATCAGATCCTGTATTGCTCATTTTCTAGTTTAAGTGTTTTATCTGGTATTTCACCGTCCATTAACACCAAGAAAATTGTTCCTGAACCAGTTGTGTACTGTTCCAATGCTGTATGCAGTTAAAATGGTTAGATGTAACGATACTAGGTTTAACAGTTTAAGATGCTTATCAGAACCTGTATTGCTCGTACTTTGTTTTATTGATTTCTAACCATGATTTCGCCTTGCAATATGAACAGCTAGACTGCTTCTAACCAGTTCTGGCCTGTACCAGTCATGTATGCATTTAAAATGGTCAGATGTAACAATACTACGTTTAACGGTTTCACATGCGTATCAGATCCTGTATTGCTCATTTTCTAGTTTAAGTGTTTTATCTGATAATTCACCGTCCATTACCACTAAGGAAATTAGTTCCTGAACCAGTTGTGTACTGTTCCAATGCTGTATGCAGTTAAATGGTTAGATGTAACGATACTAGGTTTAACAGTTTAAGATGCTTATCAGAACCTGTATTGCTCGTACTTTGTTTTTTTGATTTCTAACCATGAGTTCGCCTTGTAATTTGAACAATTTGAATGTTCTAAACCAGTTCTGGACTGTACCAATCATGTATGCCGTTCAAATTGTCAGATGCAACAATACTACGTTTAACGGTTTCACATCCTTATCAGATCCTGTATTGCTCATTTTCTTGTTTAAGTGTTTTATCTGATAATTGACCGTCCATTGCCACAAAGGAAATTGTTCCTGGACCAGTTGTGTACTGTTCCAATGCTGTATGCATTTAAAATGGTTAGATGTAACGATAGTAGGTTTAACAGTTTAAGATGCTTATCAGAAACTGTATTGCTCGTACTTTGTTTTATTGATTTCTAACCATGATTTCGCTTCGCAATATGAACAGTTAGACTGCTTCTAAGCCGTTCTGGTCTGTACCAGCCATGTATGCAGTTAAAATGATCATATGTTACAATACTGCGTTTAATGGTATCACATGCGTATCACATCCTGTATTGCTCATTTTCTAGTTTAAGTATTTTATCTGGTATTTCTCCGTCCATTACCACTAAGGAAATTGTTCCTGAACCAGTTGTGTACTGTTCCAATGCTGTATACCGTTCAAATGGTCAGATGTAACAATACTACGTTTAACGGTTTCACATGCGTATCAGATCCTGTATTGCTCATTTTCTTGTTTAAGTGTTTTATCTGATAATTCACCGTCCATTACCACAAAGGAAATTGTTCCTGAACCAGTTGTATACTGTTCCAATGGTGTATGCAGTTAAAATGGTTAGATGTAACGATACTAGGTTTAACAGTTTAAGATGCTTATCAGAACCTGTATTGCTCGTACTTTGTTTTATTGATTTCTAACCATGATTTCGCCTTGCAATATGAACAGTTAGACTAATTCTAACAAGTTCTGGACTGTACCAATCATGTATACCGTTCAAATGGTCAGATGTAACAATACTACGTTTAACGGTTTCACATGCGTATCAGATCCTGTATTGCTCATTTTCTTGTTTAAGTGTTTTATCTGATAATTCACCGTCCATTACCACCAAGGAAATTGTTCCTGAACCAGTTGTGTACTGTTCCAATGCTGTATGCAGTTAAAATGGTTAGATGTAACGATACTAGGTTTAACAGTTTAAGATGCTTATCAGAACCTGTATTGCTCGTACTTTGTTTTATTGATTTCTAACCATGATTTCGCCTTGCAATATGAACAGTTAGACTGCTTCTAACCAGTTCTGGACTGTACCAATCATGTATGCCGTTCAAATGGTCAGATGTAACAATACTACGTTTAACGGTTTCACATCCTTATCAGATCCTGTATTGCTCATTTTCTAGTTTAAGTGTTTTATCTGGTATTTCACCGTCCATTACCACCAAGGAAATTGTTCCTGAACCAGTTGTGTACTGTTCCAATGCTGTATGCAGTTAAAATGGTTAGATGAAAAGATACTAGGTTTAACAGTTTAAGATGCTTATCAGAACCTGTATTGCTCGTACTTTGTTTTATTGATTTCTAACCATGATTTCGCCTTGCAATATGAACAGTTAGACTGCTTCTAACCAGTTCTGGACTGTACCAATCATGTATGCCGTTCAAATGGTCAGATGTAACAATACTACGTTTAACGGTTTCACATCCTTATCAGATCCTGTATTGCTCATTTTCTAGTTTAAGTGTTTTATCTGATAATTCACCGTCCATTACCACCAACGAAATTGTTCCTGAATCAGTTGTGTACTATTCCAATGCTCTATGCAGTTAAAATGGTTAGATGTAACGATACTAGGTTTAACAGTTTAAGATGCTTATCAGAACCTGTATTGCTCGTACTTTGTTTTATTGATTTCTAACCATGATTTCGCCTTGCAATATGAACAGTTAGACTGCTTCTAACCAGTTCTGGACTGTACCAATCATGTATGCCGTTCAAATGGTCAGATGTAACAATACTACGTTTAACGGTTTCACATCCTTATCAGATCCTGTATTGCTCATTTTCTAGTTTAAGTGTTTTATCTGGTATTTCACCGTCCATTACCACCAAGTAAATTGTTCCTGGACCAGTTGTGTACTGTTCCAATGCTGTATGCAGTTAAAATGGTTAGATGTAACGATACTAGGTTTAACAGTTTAAGATGCTTATCAGAACCTGTATTGCTCGTACTTTGTTTTATTGATTTCTAACCATGATTTCGCCTTGCAATATGAACAGTTAGACTGCTTCTAACCAGTTCTGGACTGTACCAATCATGTATGCCGTTCAAATGGTCAGATGTAACAATACTACGTTTAACGGTTTCACATGCCTTATCAGATCCTGTATTGCTCATTTTCTAGTTTAAGTGTTTTATCTGATAATTCACCGTCCATTACCACAAGGAAATTGTTCCTGAACCAGTTGTATACTGTTCCAATGCTGTATGCAGTTAAAATGGTTAGATGTAACGATACTAGGTTTACCAGTTTAAGATGCTTATCAGAACCTGTATTGCTCGTACTTTGTTTTATTGATTTCTAACCATGATTTCGCCTTGCAATATGAACAGTTAGACTGCTTCTAACCAGTTCTGGACTGTACCAATCATGTATGCCGTTCAAATGGTCAGATGTAACATTACTACGATTAACGGTTTCACATCCTTATCAGATCCTGTATTGCTCATTTTCTAGTTTAAGTGTTTTATCTGGTATTTCACCGTCCATTACCACCAAGTAAATTGTTCCTGGACCAGTTGTGTACTGTTCCAATGCTGTATGCATTTAAAATGGTTAGATGTAACGATAGTAGGTTTAACAGTTTAAGATGCTTATCAGAACCTGTATTGCTCGTACTTTGTTTTATTGATTTCTAACCATGATTTCGCCTTCGCAATATGAACAGTTAGACTGCTTCTAAGCCGTTCTGGTCTGTACCAGTCATGTATGCAGTTAAAATGGTCAGATGTAACAATACTACGTTTAACGGTTTCACATGCGTATCAGATGCTGTATTGCTCATTTTCTAGTTTAAGTGTTTTATCTGATAATTCACAGTCCATTACCACTAAGGAAATTATTCCTGAACCAGTTGTGTACTATTCCAATGCTCTATGCAGTTAAATTGGTTAGATGTAACGATACTAGGTTTAACAGTTTAAGATGCTTATCAGAACCTGTATTGCTCGTACTTTGTTTTTTTGATTTCTAACCATGAGTTCGCCTTGTAATATGAACAATTTGAATGTTCTAAACCAGTTCTGGACTGTACCAATCATGTATGCCGTTCAAATTGTCAGTTGTAACAATACTACGTTTAACGGTTTCACATCCTTATCAGATCCTGTATTGCTCATTTTCTTGTTTAAGTGTTTTATCTGATAATTGACCGTCCATTGCCACAAAGGAAATTGTTTCTGAACCAGTTGTATACTATTCCAATGGTGTATGCAGTTAAAATGGTTAGATGTAACGATTCTAGGTTTACCAGTTTAAGATGCTTATCAGAACCTGTATTGCTCGTACTTTGTTTTATTGATTTCTAACAATGATTTCGCCGGGCAATATGAACAGTTAGACTGCTTCTAACCAGTTCTGTACTGTACCAATCATGTTTTCGGTTCAAATAGTCAGATGTAACAATACTACGTTTAACGGTTTCACGTCCTTATCAGATCCTGTATTGCTCATTTTCTAGTTTACGTACTTTGTTTTATTGATTTCTAACCATGATTTCGCTTCGCAATATGAACAGTTAGACTGCTTCTAAGCCGTTCTGGTCTGTACTGTAACGAGGTGAAACGGAAATCATTATATCCGGCTATTTTAACTGTATAGGGCAGTTACCGGGTACATTATCGAATAGAGGCAGTTAAGAAATACGTAATGCAAAGCGAAATTGCACCTAGAATAATATACAAACATAGAAAATGAGCATTTCTGTCGTTGAATCGGTGTATAGGAGGTGAGAGCGAAAACGTAAAATCTGACTATATATACTGCATAGAGCAGTTGCAGGGTGCAATATCGAGTAGAATTTATTGATAATTTCGTAATACAAAGCGAAATTGCACCTAGAATAAGAAAATAACATTGAAAACGAAGATTTTATTTTCTCCTCGTTTTTGTGCTTTTCACGAGCTGAAACGTTCAAAAACGAGGTGAAACGGAAATCATTATATCCGGCTATTTTAACTGTATAGGGCAGTTACCGGGTACATTATCGAATAGAGGCAGTTAAGAAATACGTAATGCAAAGCGAAATTGCACCTAGAATAATATACAAACATAGAAAATGAGCATTTCTGTCGTTGAATCGGTGTATAGGAGGTGAGAGCGAAAACGTAAAATCTGACTATATATACTGCATAGATCAGTTGCAGGGTGCAATATCGAGTAGAATTTATTGATAATTTCGTAATACAAAGCGAAATTGCACCTAGAATAAGAAAATAACATTGAAAACGAAGATTTTATTTTCTCCTCGTTTTTGTGCTTTTCACGAGCTGAAACGTTCAAAAACGAGGTGAAACGGAAATCATTATATCCGGCTATTTTAACTGTATAGGGCAGTTACCGGGTGCATTATCGAATAGAGGCAGTTAAGAAATACGTAATGCAAAGCGAATTGCACCTAGAATAATATACAACATAGAAAATGAGCATTTCTGTCGTTGAATCGGTGTATAGGAGGTGAGAGCGAAAACGTAAAATCTGACTATATATACTGCATAGATCAGTTGCAGGGTGCAATATCGAGTAGGATTTATTGATAATTTCGTAATACAAAGCGAAATTGCACCTAGGATAAGAAAATAACATCGAAAATAAAGATTTTTTTTTCTCCTCGTTTTTGAGCTTTTCACGAGCTGTAAACGTTCAAAAACGAGGAGAAACGGAAATCACTATATCCGGCTATTTTAACTGTATAGGGCAGTTACCGGGTGCATTATCGAATAGAGGCAGTTAAGAAATACGTAATGCAAAGCGAAATTGCACCTAGAATAATATACAAACATAGAAAATGAGCATTTCTGTCGTTGAATCGGTGTATAGGAGGTGAGAGCGAAAACGTAAAATCTGACTATATATACTGCATAGATCAGTTGCAGGGTGCAATATCGAGTAGGATTTTCGTAAACAAAGCGAATTTAGATAAATACAACAAGATGAGCATTTCGCGTTGATATGAAGAGCGAAAACGAAATTGCATATATACCATAGCAGTTGCGGGGCAATATCGAGAATTATTTCGTATACAAAGCAAATTGCACTAGAAAGAAAAACGAAAAGAAGATTTTTTTTCTCCTCGTTTTGTGCTTTTCACGAGCTGAAACGTTCAAAAACGAGGAGAAACGGAAATCATTATATCCGGCTATTTTAACTGTATAGGGCAGTTACCGGGTGCATTATCGAATAAAGGCACTTAAGAAATACGTAATGCAAAGCGAAATTGCACCTAGAATAATATACAAACATAGAAAATGAGCATTTCTGTCGTTGAATCGGTGTATAGGAGGTGAGAGCGAAAACGTAAAATCTGACTATATATACTGCATAGATCAGTTGCAGGGTGCAATATCGAGTAGAATTTATTGATAATTTCGTAATACAAAGCGAAATTGCACCTAGAATAAGAAAATAACATTGAAAACGAAGATTTTATTTTCTCCTCGTTTTTGTGCTTTTCACGAGCTGAAACGTTCAAAAACGAGGTGAAACGGAAATCATTATATCCGGCTATTTTAACTGTATAGGGCAGTTACCGGGTGCATTATCGAATAGAGGCAGTTAAGAAATACGTAATGCAAAGCGAAATTGCACCTAGAATAATATACAAACATAGAAAATGAGCATTTCTGTCGTTGAATCGGTGTATAGGAGGTGAGAGCGAAAACGTAAAATCTGACTATATATACTGCATAGAGCAGTTGCAGGGTGCAATATCGAGTAGAATTTATTGATAATTTCGTAATACAAAGCGAAATTGCACCTAGAATAAGAAAATAACATCGAAAACGTAGATTTTGTTTTCTCCTCGTTTTTGAGCTTTTCACGAGCTGAAACGTTTAAAAACGAGGAGAAACGGAAATCACTATATACGGCTATTTTAACTGTATAGGGCAGCTTACCGGGTGCATTATCGAATAAAGGCACGTTAAGAAATACGTAATGCAAAGCGAAATTGCACCTAGAATAATATACAAACATAGAAAATGAGCATTTCTGTCGTTGAATCGGTGTATAGGAGGTGAGAGCGAAAACGTAAATTCTGACTATATATACTGCATAGATCAGTTGCAGGGTGCAATATCGAGTAGGATTTATTGATAATTTCGTAATACAAAGCGAAATTGCACCTAGGATAAGAAAATAACATCGAAAATAAAGATTTTTTTTTCTCCTCATTTTTGTGCTTTTCACGAGCTGAAACGTTCAAAAACGAGGAGAAACGGAAATCACTATATACGGCTATTTTAACTGTATAGGGCAGCTACCGGGTGCATTATCGAATAAAGGCACTTAAGAAATACGTAATGCAAAGCGAAATTGCACCTAGAATAATATACAAACATAGAAAATGAGCATTTCTGTCGTTGAATCGGTGTATAGGAGGTGAGAGCGAAAACGTAAATTCTGACTATATATACTGCATAGATCAGTTGCAGGGTGCAATATCGAGTAGGATTTATTGATAATTTCGTAATACAAAGCAAAATTGCACCTAGAATAAGAAAATAACATCGAAAACGTAGATTTTGTTTTCTCCTTGTTTTTGAGCTTTTCACGAGCTGAAACGTTTAAAAACGAGGAGAAACGGAAATCACTATATACGGCTATTTTAACTGTATAGGGCAGTTACCGGGTGCATTATCGAATAAAGGCAGTTAAGAAATACGTAATGCAAAGCGAAATTGCACCTAGAATAATATACAAACATAGAAAATGAGCATTTCTGTCGTTGAATCGGTGT
>JACCIA010000142.1:0-26156 GCA_018906985.1 Apocrypta bakeri | reverse complement strand
TCGTTTTGTATATTTATTCTAGGTGCAATTTCGCTTTGCATTACGTATTTCTTAACTGCCTCTATTCGATAATGCACCCTGGTAACTGCCCTATACAGTTAAAATAGCCGTATATAGTGATTTCCGTTTCTCCTCGTTTTGAACGTTTCAGCTCGTGAAAAGCTCAAAAACGAGGAGAAAAAAAAATCTTTATTTTCGATGTTATTTTCTTATTCCTAGGTGCAATTTCGCTTTGTATTACGAAATTATCAATAAATCCTACTCGATATTGCACCCTGCAACTGATCTATGCAGTATATATAGTCAGATTTTACGTTTTCGCTCTCACCTCCTATACACCGATTCAACGACAGAAATGCTCATTTTCTATGTTTGTATATTATTCTAGGTGCAATTTCGCTTTGCATTACGTATTTCTTAACTGCCTCTATTCGATAATGCACCCGGTAACTGCCCTATACAGTTAAAATAGCCGGATATAATGATTTCCGTTTCACCTCGTTTTTGAACGTTTCAGCTCGTGAAAAGCACAAAAACGAGGAGAAAATAAAATCTTCGTTTTCAATGTTATTTTCTTATTCTAGGTGCAATTTCGCTTTGTATTACGAAATTATCAATAAATTCTACTCGATATTGCACCCTGCAACTGATCTATGCAGTATAGATAGTCAGATTTTACGTTTTCGCTCTCACCTCCTATACACCGATTCAACGACAGAAATGCTCATTTTCTATGTTTGTATATTATTCTAGGTGCAATTTCGCTTTGCATTACGTATTTCTTAACTGCCTCTATTCGATAATGCACCCGGTAACTGCCCTATACAGTTAAAATAGCCGGATATAAGTGATTTCCGTTTCACCTCGTTTTTGAACGTTTCAGCTCGTGAAAAGCACAAAAACGAGGAGAAAATAAAATCTTCGTTTTCGATGTTATTTTCTTATTCTAGGTGCAATTTCGCTTTGTATTACGAAATTATCAATAAATTCTACTCGATATTGCACCCTGCAACTGATCTATGCAGTATAGATAGTCAGATTTTACGTTTTCGCTCTCACCTCCTATACACCGATTCAACGACAGAAATGCTCATTTTCTATGTTTGTATATTATTCTAGGTGCAATTTCGCTTTGCATTACGTATTTCTTAACTGCCTCTATTCGATAATGCACCCGGTAACTGCCCTATACAGTTAAAATAGCCGTATATAGTGATTTCCGTTTCTCCTCGTTTTTGAACGTTTCAGCTCGTGAAAAGCATCAAAAACGAGGAGAAAACAAAATCTTCGTTTTCGATGTTATTTTCTTATTCTAGGTGCAATTTCGCTTTGTATTACGAAATTATCAATAAATTCTACTCGATATTGCACCCTGCAACTGATCTATGCAGTATATATAGTCAGATTTTACGTTTTCGCTCTCACCTCCTATACACCGATTCAACGACAGAAATGCTCATTTTCTATGTTTGTATATTATTCTAGGTGCAATTTCGCTTTGCATTACGTATTTCTTAACTGCCTCTATTCGATAATGCACCCGGTAACTGCCCTATACAGTTAAAATAGCCGGATATAATGATTTCCGTTTCACCTCGTTTTTGAACGTTTCAGCTCGTGAAAAGCACAAAAACGAGGAGAAAATAAAATCTTCGTTTTCGATGTTATTTTCTTATTCTAGGTGCAATTTCGCTTTGTATTACGAAATTATCAATAAATTCTACTCGATATTGCACCCTGCAACTGATCTATGCAGTATATATAGTCAGATTTTACGTTTTCGCTCTCACCTCCTATACACCGATTCAACGACAGAAATGCTCATTTTCTATGTTTGTATATTATTCTAGGTGCAATTTCGCTTTGCATTACGTATTTCTTAACTGCCTCTATTCGATAATGCACCCGGTAACTGCCCTATACAGTTAAAATAGCCGGATATAGTGATTTCCGTTTCACCTCGTTTTTGAACGTTTCAGCTCGTGAAAAGCACAAAAACGAGGAGAAAATAAAATCTTCGTTTTCGATGTTATTTTCTTATTCTAGGTGCAATTTCGCTTTGTATTACGAAATTATCAATAAATTCTACTCGATATTGCACCCTGCAACTGATCTATGCAGTATATATAGTCAGATTTTACGTTTTCGCTCTCACCTCCTATACACCGATTCAACGACAGAAATGCTCATTTTCTATGTTTGTATATTATTCTAGGTGCAATTTCGCTTTGCATTACGTATTTCTTAACTGCCTCTATTCGATAATGCACCCGGTAACTGCCCTATACAGTTAAAATAGCCGGATATAATGATTTCCGTTTCACCTCGTTTTTGAACGTTTCGGCTCGTGAAAAGCACAAAAACGAGGAGAAAATAAAATCTTCGTTTTCGATGTTATTTTCTTATTCTAGGTGCAATTTCGCTTTGTATTACGAAATTATCAATAAATTCTACTCGATATTGCACCCTGCAACTGATCTATGCAGTATATATAGTCAGATTTTACGTTTTCGCTCTCACCTCCTATACACCGATTCAACGACAGAAATGCTCATTTTCTATGTTTGTATATTATTCTAGGTGCAATTTCGCTTTGCATTACGTATTTCTTAACTGCCTCTATTCGATAATGCACCCGGTAACTGCCCTATACAGTTAAAATAGCCGGATATAATGATTTCCGTTTCATCTCGTTTTTGAACGTTTCAGCTCGTGAAAAGCACAAAAACGAGGAGAAAATAAAATCTTCGTTTTCAATGTTATTTTCTTATTCTAGGTGCAATTTCGCTTTGTATTACGAAATTATCAATAAATTCTACTCGATATTGCACCCTGCAACTGATCTATGCAGTATATATAGTCAGATTTTACGTTTTCGCTCTCACCTCCTATACACCGATTCAACGACAGAAATGCTCATTTTCTATGTTTGTATATTATTCTAGGTGCAATTTCGCTTTGCATTACGTATTTCTTAACTGCCTCTATTCGATAATGCACCCGGTAACTGCCCTATACAGTTAAAATAGCCGGATATAGTGATTTCCGTTTCATCCTCGTTTTTGAACGTTTCAGCTCGTGAAAAGCACAAAAACGAGGAGAAAATAAAATCTTCGTTTTCGATGTTATTTTCTTATTCTAGGTGCAATTTCGCTTTGTATTACGAAATTATCAATAAATTCTACTCGATATTGCACCCTGCAACTGATCTATGCAGTATATATAGTCAGATTTTACGTTTTCGCTCTCACCTCCTATACACCGATTCAACGACAGAAATGCTCATTTTCTATGTTTGTATATTATTCTAGGTGCAATTTCGCTTTGCATTACGTATTTCTTAACTGCCTCTATTCGATAATGCACCCGGTAACTGCCCTATACAGTTAAAATAGCCGTATATAGTGATTTCCGTTTCTCCTCGTTTTTGAACGTTTCAGCTCGTGAAAAGCACAAAAACGAGGAGAAAACAAAATCTTCGTTTTCGATGTTATTTTCTTATTCTAGGTGCAATTTCGCTTTGTATTACGAAATTATCAATAAATTCTACTCGATATTGCACCCTGCAACTGATCTATGCAGTATATATAGTCAGATTTTACGTTTTCGCTCTCACCTCCTATACACCGATTCAACGACAGAAATGCTCATTTTCTATGTTTGTATATTATTCTAGGTGCAATTTCGCTTTGCATTACGTATTTCTTAACTGCCTCTATTCGATAATGCACCCGGTAACTGCCCTATACAGTTAAAATAGCCGGATATAATGATTTCCGTTTCATCCTCGTTTTTGAACGTTTCAGCTCGTGAAAAGCACAAAAACGAGGAGAAAATAAAATCTTCGTTTTCGATGTTATTTTCTTATTCTAGGTGCAATTTCGCTTTGTATTACGAAATTATCAATAAATTCTACTCGATATTGCACCCTGCAACAGATCTATGCAGTATATATAGTCAGATTTTACGTTTTCGCTCTCACCTCCTATACACCGATTCAACGACAGAATTGCTCATTTTCTATGTTTGTTATTATTCTAGGTGCAATTTCGCTTTGCATTACGTATTTCTTAACTGCCTCTATTCGATAATGCACCCGGTAACTGCCCTATACAGTTAAAATAGCCGTATATAGTGATTTCCGTTTCTCCTCGTTTTTGAACGTTTCAGCTCGTGAAAAGCACAAAAACGAGGAGAAAACAAAATCTTCGTCTTCGATGTTATTTTCTTATTCTAGGTGCAATTTCGCTTTGTATTACGAAATTATCAATAAATTCTACTCGATATTGCACCCTGCAACTGATCTATGCAGTATATATAGTCAGATTTTACGTTTTCGCTCTCACCTTCTATACACCGATTCAACGACAGAAATGCTCATTTTCGATGTTTGTATATTATTCTAGGTGCAATTTCGCTTTGCATTACGTATTTCTTAACCGCCTCTATTCGATAATGCACCCGGTAACTGCCCTATACAGTTAAAATAGCCGGATATAATGATTTCCGTTTCACCTCGTTTTTGAACGTTTCAGCTCGTGAAAAGCACAAAAACGAGGAGAAAATAAAATCTTCGTTTTCAATGTTATTTTCTTATTCTAGGTGCAATTTCGCTTTGTATTACGAAATTATCAATAAATTCTACTCGATATTGCACCCTGCAACTGATCTATGCAGTATATATAGTCAGATTTTACGTTTTCGCTCTCACCTCCTATACACCGATTCAACGACAGAAATGCTCATTTTCTATGTTTGTATATTATTCTAGGTGCAATTTCGCTTTGCATTACGTATTTCTTAACTGCCTCTATTCGATAATGCACCCGGTAACTGCCCTATACAGTTAAAATAGCCGTATATAGTGATTTCCGTTTCTCCTCGTTTTTGAACGTTTCAGCTCGTGAAAAGCATCAAAAACGAGGAGAAAATAAAATCTTCGTTTTCGATGTTATTTTCTTATTCTAGGTGCAATTTCGCTTTGTATTACGAAATTATCAATAAATTCTACTCGATATTGCACCCTGCAACTGATCTATGCAGTATATATAGTCAGATTTTACGTTTTCGCTCTCACCTCCTATACACCGATTCAACGACAGAAATGCTCATTTTCTATGTTTGTATATTATTCTAGGTGCAATTTCGCTTTGCATTACGTATTTCTTAACTGCCTCTATTCGATAATGCACCCGGTAACTGCCCTATACAGTTAAAATAGCCGGATATAGTGATTTCCGTTTCACCTCGTTTTTGAACGTTTCAGCTCGTGAAAAGCTACAAAAACGAGGAGAAAACAAAATCTTCGTTTTCGATGTTATTTTCTTATTCTAGGTGCAATTTCGCTTTGTATTACGAAATTATCAATAAATTCTACTCGATATTGCACCCTGCAACTGATCTATGCAGTATATATAGTCAGATTTTACGTTTTCGCTCTCACCTCCTATACACCGATTCAACGACAGAAATGCTCATTTTCTATGTTTGTATATTATTCTAGGTGCAATTTCGCTTTGCATTACGTATTTCTTAACTGCCTCTATTCGATAATGCACCCGGTAACTGCCCTATACAGTTAAAATAGCCGGATATAATGATTTCCGTTTCACCTCGTTTTTGAACGTTTCAGCTCGTGAAAAGCTCAAAAACGAGGAGAAAATAAAATCTTAGTTTTCGATGTTATTTTCTTATCCTAGGTGCAATTTCGCTTTGTATTACGAAATTATCAATAAATTCCTACTCGATATTGCACCCTGCAACTGATCTATGCAGTATATATAGTCAGATTTTACGTTTTCGCTCTCACCTCCTATACACCGATTCAACGACAGAAATGCTCATTTTCTATGTTTGTATATTATTCTAGGTGCAATTTCGCTTTGCATTACGTATTTCTTAACTGCCTCTATTCGATAATGCACCCGGTAACTGCC
This sequence comes from Apocrypta bakeri, assembly GCA_018906985.1. Taxonomy (NCBI): domain Eukaryota; kingdom Metazoa; phylum Arthropoda; class Insecta; order Hymenoptera; family Pteromalidae; genus Apocrypta; species Apocrypta bakeri. Next base: position 20,220 of record JACCIA010000142.1, on the reverse strand, counting down.
CTATACAGTTAAAATAGCCGGATATAATGATTTCCGTTTCACCTCGTTTTTGAACGTTTCAGCTCGTGAAAAGCTCAAAAACGAGGAGAAAATAAAATCTTCGTTTTCGATGTTATTTTCTTATTCTAGGTGCAATTTCGCTTTGTATTACGAAATTATCAATAAATTCTACTCGATATTGCACCCTGCAACTGATCTATGCAGTATATATAGTCAGATTTTACGTTTTCGCTCTCACCTCCTATACACCGATTCAACGACAGAAATGCTCATTTTCTATGTTTGTATATTATTCTAGGTGCAATTTCGCTTTGCATTACGTATTTCTTAACTGCCTCTATTCGATAATGCACCCGGTAACTGCCCTATACAGTTAAAATAGCCGGATATAATGATTTCCGTTTCACCTCGTTTTTGAACGTTTCAGCTCGTGAAAAGCACAAAAACGAGGAGAATATAAAATCTTCGTTTTCGATGTTATTTTCTTATTCTAGGTGCAATTTCGCTTTGTATTACGAAATTATCAATAAATTCTACTCGATATTGCACCTTGCAACTGATCTATGCAGTATATATAGTCAGATTTGACGATTTCGCTCTCACCTCCTATACACCGATTCAATGACAGAAATGCTCATTTTCTATGTTTGTATATTATTCTAGGTGCAATTTCGCTTTGCATTACGTATTTCTTAACTGCCTCTATTCGATAATGCAGCCGGTAACTGCCCTATACAGTTAAAATAGCCGTATATAGTGATTTCCGTTTCTCCTCGTTTTTTAACGTTTCAGCTCGTGAAAAGCTCAAAAACGAGGAGAAAACAAAATCTTTGTTTTCGATGTTATTTTCTTATCTAGGTGCAATTTCGCTTTGTATTACGAAATTATCAATAAATTCTACTCGATATTGCACCCTGCAACTGATCTATGCAGTATATATAGTCAGATTTTACGTTTTCGCTCTCACCTCCTATACACCGATTCAACGACAGAAATGCTCATTTTCTATGTTTGTATATTATTCTAGGTGCAATTTCGCTTTGCATTACGTATTTCTTAACTGCCTCTATTCGATAATGCACCCGGTAACTGCCCTATACAGTTAAAATAGCCGGATATAATGATTTCTGTTTCTCCTCGTTTTTGAATTTTTCAGCTCGTGAAAAGCTCAAAAACCAGGAAAAAACAAAATCTTCATTTTCGATGTTATTTTCTTTTTCTAGGTGCAATTTCGCTTTGTATTACGAATTTATTTACAAATTGAACTCGATATTGCACCCTGCAACTGCTCTATGCAGTATAGATAATAAGATTTGACGATTTCGCTCTCACCGCCTATACACCGATTCAACGACAGAAATGCTGATTTTCTATGTTTGTATGTTTAATGGACGGTGAAATACCAGATAAAACACTTAAACTAGAAAATGAGCAATACAGGATCTGATACGCATGTGAAACCGTTAAACGTAGTATTGTTACATCTGACCATTTTAAATGCATACAGCATTGGAACAGTACACAACTGGTCCAGGAACAATTTACTTGGTGGTAATGGACGGTGAAATACCATATAAAACACCTAAACTAGAAAATTAGCAATACAGGATCTGACAAGGATGTGAAACCGTTAAACGTAGTATTGTTACATCTGAACATTTGAACGGCATACATGATTGGTACAGTCCAGAACTAGTTAGAAGCATTCTAACTGTTCATATTGCAAGGCGAAATCATGGTTAGAAATCAATAAAACAAAGTACGATCAATACAGGTTCTGATAAGCATCTTAAACTGGTAAACCTAGAATCGTTACATCTAACCATTTTAACTGCATACAGCATTGGAACAGTACACAACTGGTTCAGTAACAATTTCCTTGGTGGTAATAGACGGTGAATTATCAGATAAAACACTTAAACTAGAAAATGAGCAATACAGGATCTGATAAGCATGTGAAACCGTTAAACGTAGTATTGTTACATCTGACCATTTTAACTGCATACATGACTGGTACAGTCCAGAACTGGTTTAGAAGCAGTCTAACTTGTTCATATTGCAAGGCGAACTCATGGTTAGAAATCAATAAAACAAAGTACGAGCAATACAGGTTCTGATAAGCATCTTAAACTGGTAAACCTAGTATCGTTACATCTAACCATTTTAACTGCATACAGCATTGGAACAGTACACAACTGGTTCAGGAACAATTTCCTTGGTGGTAATGGACGGTGAAATACCAGATAAAACACTTAAACTAGAAAATGAGCAATACAGGATCTGATAAGCATGTGAAACCGTTAAACGTAGTATTGTTACATCTGACCATTTTAACTGCATACATGACTGGTACAGTCCAGAACTGGTTAGAAGCAGTCTAACTGTTCATATTGCAAGGCGAACTCATGGTTAGAAATCAATAAAACAAAGTACGAGCAATACAGGTTCTGATAAGCATCTTAAACTGGTAAACCTAGTATCGTTACATCTAACCATTTTAACTGCATACAGCATTGGAACAGTACACAACTGGTTCAGGAACAATTTCCTTGTGGTAATGGACGGTGAAATACCAGATAAAACACTTAAACTAGAAAATGAGCAATACAGGATCTGATAAGCATGTGAAACCGTTAAACGTAGTATTGTTACATCTGACATTTGAACGGCATACATGACTGGTACAGTCCAGAACTGGTTTAGAACATTCAAATTGTTATATTGCAAGGCGAACTCATGGTTAGAAATCAATAAAATAAAGTACGAGCAATACAGGTTCTGATAAGCATCTTAAACTGGTAAACCTAGATATCGTTACATCTAACCATTTTAACTGCATACAGCATTGGAACAGTACACAACTGGTTCATGGAACAATTTCCTTGGTGGTAATGGACGGTGAATTATCAGATAAAACACTTAAACTAGAAAATGAGCAATACAGGATCTGATAATCATGTGAAACCGTTAAACGTAGTATTGTTACATCTGACATTTGAACTGCATACATGACTGGTACAGTCCAGAACTGGTTTAGAACATTCTAAATTGTTCATATTGCAAGGCGAACTCATGGTTAGAAATCAATAAAACAAGTACGAGCAATACAGGTTCTGATAAGCATCTTAAACTGGTAAACCTAGTATCGTTACATCTAACCATTTTAACTGCATACAGCATTGGAACAGTACACAACTGGTTCAGGAACAATTTCCTTAGTGGTAATGGACGGTGAAATACCAGATAAAACACTTAAACTAGAAAATGAGCAATACAGGATCTGATACGCATGTGAAACCGTTAAACGTAGTATTGTTACATCTGACCATTTTAACTGCATACATGACTGGTACAGTCCAGAACTGGTTAGAAGCAGTCTAACTGTTCATATTGCAAGGCGAACTCATGGTTAGAAATCAATAAAACAAAGTACGAGCAATACAGGTTCTGATAAGCATCTTAAACTGGTAAACCTAGTATCGTTACATCTAACCATTTTAACTGCATACAGCATTGGAACAGTACACAACTGGTTCAGGAACAATTTCCTTGGTGGTAATGGACGGTGAAATACCAGATAAAACACTTAAACTAGAAAATGAGCAATACAGGATCTGATACGCATGTGAAACCGTTAAACGTAGTATTGTTACATCTGACCATTTTAACTGCATACATGACTGGTACAGTCCAGAACTGGTTAGAAGCAGTCTAACTGTTCATATTGCAAGGCGAACTCATGGTTAGAAATCAATAAAACAAAGTACGAGCAATACAGGTTCTGATAAGCATCTTAAACTGTTAAACCTAGTATCGTTACATCTAACCATTTTAACTGCATACAGCATTGGAACAGTACACAACTGGTTCAGGAACAATTTCCTTGGTGGTAATGGACGGTGAAATACCAGATAAAACACTTAAACTAGAAAATGAGCAATACAGGATCTGATAAGCATGTGAAACCGTTAAACGTAGTATTGTTACATCTGACCATTTTAACTGCATACATGACTGGTACAGTCCAGAACTGGTTAGAAGCAGTCTAACTGTTCATATTGCAAGGCGAACTCATGGTTAGAAATCAATAAAACAAAGTACGAGCAATACAGGTTCTGATAAGCATCTTAAACTGTTAAACCTAGTATCGTTACATCTAACCATTTTAACTGCATACAGCATTGGAACAGTACACAACTGGTTCAGGAACAATTTCCTTAGTGGTAATGGACGGTGAAATACCAGATAAAACACTTAAACTAGAAAATGAGCAATACAGGATCTGATACGCATGTGAAACCGTTAAACGTAGTATTGTTACATCTGACCATTTTAACTGCATACATGACTGGTACAGTCCAGAACTGGTTAGAAGCAGTCTAACTGTTCATATTGCAAGGCGAACTCATGGTTAGAAATCAATAAAACAAAGTACGAGCAATACAGGTTCTGATAAGCATCTTAAACTGTTAAACCTAGTATCGTTACATCTAACCATTTTAACTGCATACAGCATTGGAACAGTACACAACTGGTTCAGGAACAATTTCCTTGGTGGTAATGGACGGTGAAATTATCAGATAAAACACTTAAACTAGAAAATGAGCAATACAGGATCTGATAAGCATGTGAAACCGTTAAACGTAGTATTGTTACATCTGACCATTTTAACTGCATACATGATTGGTACAGTCCAGAACTGGTTAGAAGCAGTCTAACTGTTCATATTGCAAGGCGAACTCATGGTTAGAAATCAATAAAACAAAGTACGAGCAATACAGGTTCTGATAAGCATCTTAAACTGGTAAACCTAGTATCGTTACATCTAACCATTTTAACTGCATACAGCATTGGAACAGTACACAACTGGTTCAGGAACAATTTCCTTGGTGGTAATGGACGGTGAAATACCAGATAAAACACTTAAACTAGAAAATGAGCAATACAGGATCTGATAAGCATGTGAAACCGTTAAACGTAGTATTGTTACATCTGACCATTTGAACTGCATACATGACTGGTACAGTCCAGAACTGGTTAGAAGCAGTCTAACTGTTCATATTGCAAGGCGAACTCATGGTTAGAAATCAATAAAACAAAGTACGAGCAATACAGGTTCTGATAAGCATCTTAAACTGTTAAACCTAGTATCGTTACATCTAACCATTTTAACTGCATACAGCATTGGAACAGTACACAACTGGTTCAGGAACAATTTCCTTGGTGGTAATGGACGGTGAATATCAGATAAAACACTTAAACTAGAAAATGAGCAATACAGGATCTGATAAGCATGTGAAACCGTTAAACGTAGTATTGTTACATCTGACCATTTTAACTGCATACATGATTGGTACAGTCCAGAACTGGTTAGAAGCAGTCTAACTGTTCATATTGCAAGGCGAACTCATGGTTAGAAATCAATAAAACAAAGTACGAGCAATACAGGTTCTGATAAGCATCTTAAACTGTTAAACCTAGTATCGTTACATCTAACCATTTTAACTGCATACAGCATTGGAACAGTACACAACTGGTTCAGGAACAATTTCCTTGGTGGTAATGGACGGTGAAATACCAGATAAAACACTTAAACTAGAAAATGAGCAATACAGGATCTGATAAGCATGTGAAACCGTTAAACGTAGTATTGTTACATCTGACCATTTGAACGGCATACATGATTGGTACAGTCCAGAACTGGTTAGAAGCAGTCTAACTGTTCATATTGCAAGGCGAACTCATGGTTAGAAATCAATAAAACAAAGTACGAGCAATACAGGTTCTGATAAGCATCTTAAACTGGTAAACCTAGTATCGTTACATCTAACCATTTTAACTGCATACAGCATTGGAACAGTACACAACTGGTTCAGGAACAATTTCCTTGGTGGTAATGGACGGTGAAATACCAGATAAAACACTTAAACTAGAAAATGAGCAATACAGGATCTGATAAGCATGTGAAACCGTTAAACGTAGTATTGTTACATCTGACCATTTTAACTGCATACATGACTGGTACAGTCCAGAACTGGTTAGAAGCAGTCTAACTGTTCATATTGCAAGGCGAACTCATGGTTAGAAATCAATAAAACAAAGTACGAGCAATACAGGTTCTGATAAGCATCTTAAACTGTTAAACCTAGTATCGTTACATCTAACCATTTTAACTGCATACAGCATTGGAACAGTACACAACTGGTTCAGGAACAATTTCCTTGGTGGTAATGGACGGTGAAATACCAGATAAAACACTTAAACTAGAAAATGAGCAATACAGGATCTGATACGCATGTGAAACCGTTAAACGTAGTATTGTTACATCTGACCATTTTAACTGCATACATGACTGGTACAGTCCAGAACTGGTTAGAAGCAGTCTAACTGTTCATATTGCAAGGCGAACTCATGGTTAGAAATCAATAAAACAAAGTACGAGCAATACAGGTTCTGATAAGCATCTTAAACTGTTAAACCTAGTATCGTTACATCTAACCATTTTAACTGCATACAGCATTGGAACAGTACACAACTGGTTCAGGAACAATTTCCTTGGTGGTAATGGACGGTGAAATACCAGATAAAACACTTAAACTAGAAAATGAGCAATACAGGATCTGATACGCATGTGAAACCGTTAAACGTAGTATTGTTACATCTGACCATTTTAACTGCATACATGACTGGTACAGTCCAGAACTGGTTAGAAGCAGTCTAACTGTTCATATTGCAAGGCGAACTCATGGTTAGAAATCAATAAAACAAAGTACGAGCAATACAGGTTCTGATAAGCATCTTAAACTGTTAAACCTAGTATCGTTACATCTAACCATTTTAACTGCATACAGCATTGGAACAGTACACAACTGGTTCAGGAACAATTTCCTTGGTGGTAATGGACGGTGAATATCCAGATAAAACACTTAAACTAGAAAATGAGCAATACAGGATCTGATAAGCATGTGAAACCGTTAAACGTAGTATTGTTACATCTGACCATTTTAACTGCATACATGACTGGTACAGTCCAGAACTGGTTAGAAGCAGTCTAACTGTTCATATTGCAAGGCGAACTCATGGTTAGAAATCAATAAAACAAAGTACGAGCAATACAGGTTCTGATAAGCATCTTAAACTGGTAAACCTAGTATCGTTACATCTAACCATTTTAACTGCATACAGCATTGGAACAGTACACAACTGGTTCAGGAACAATTTCCTTAGTGGTAATGGACGGTGAAATACCAGATAAAACACTTAAACTAGAAAATGAGCAATACAGGATCTGATACTCATGTGAAACCGTTAAACGTAGTATTGTTACATCTGACCATTTTAACTGCATACATGACTGGTACAGTCCAGAACTGGTTAGAAGCAGTCTAACTGTTCATATTGCAAGGCGAACTCATGGTTAGAAATCAATAAAACAAAGTACGAGCAATACAGGTTCTGATAAGCATCTTAAACTGTTAAACCTAGTATCGTTACATCTAACCATTTTAACTGCATACAGCATTGGAACAGTACACAACTGGTTCAGGAACAATTTCCTTAGTGGTAATGGACGGTGAAATACCAGATAAAACACTTAAACTAGAAAATGAGCAATACAGGATCTGATAAGCATGTGAAACCGTTAAACGTAGTATTGTTACATCTGACCATTTTAACTGCATACATGACTGGTACAGTCCAGAACTGGTTAGAAGCAGTCTAACTGTTCATATTGCAAGGCGAACTCATGGTTAGAAATCAATAAAACAAAGTACGAGCAATACAGGTTCTGATAAGCATCTTAAACTGTTAAACCTAGTATCGTTACATCTAACCATTTTAACTGCATACAGCATTGGAACAGTACACAACTGGTTCAGGAACAATTTCCTTAGTGGTAATGGACGGTGAAATACCAGATAAAACACTTAAACTAGAAAATGAGCAATACAGGATCTGATACGCATGTGAAACCGTTAAACGTAGTATTGTTACATCTGACCATTTTAACTGCATACATGACTGGTACAGTCCAGAACTGGTTTAGAAGCATTCTAACTGTTCATATTGCAAGGCGAACTCATGGTTAGAAATCAATAAAACAAAGTACGAGCAATACAGGTTCTGATAAGCATCTTAAACTGGTAAACCTAGTATCGTTACATCTAACCATTTTAACTGCATACAGCATTGGAACAGTACACAACTGGTTCAGGAACAATTTCCTTGGTGGTAATGGACGGTGAAATACCAGATAAAACACTTAAACTAGAAAATGAGCAATACAGGATCTGATAAGCATGTGAAACCGTTAAACGTAGTATTGTTACATCTGACCATTTTAACTGCATACATGACTGGTACAGTCCAGAACTGGTTAGAAGCAGTCTAACTGTTCATATTGCAAGGCGAACTCATGGTTAGAAATCAATAAAACAAAGTACGAGCAATACAGGTTCTGATAAGCATCTTAAACTGTTAAACCTAGTATCGTTACATCTAACCATTTTAACTGCATACAGCATTGGAACAGTACACAACTGGTTCAGGAACAATTTCCTTGTGGTAATGGACGGTGAAATACCAGATAAAACACTTAAACTAGAAAATGAGCAATACAGGATCTGATACGCATGTGAAACCGTTAAACGTAGTATTGTTACATCTGACCATTTTAACTGCATACATGACTGGTACAGTCCAGAACTGGTTAGAAGCAGTCTAACTGTTCATATTGCAAGGCGAACTCATGGTTAGAAATCAATAAAACAAAGTACGAGCAATACAGGTTCTGATAAGCATCTTAAACTGGTAAACCTAGTATCGTTACATCTAACCATTTTAACTGCATACAGCATTGGAACAGTACACAACTGGTTCAGGAACAATTTCCTTGGTGGTAATGGACGGTGAAATACCAGATAAAACACTTAAACTAGAAAATGAGCAATACAGGATCTGATACGCATGTGAAACCGTTAAACGTAGTATTGTTACATCTGACCATTTTAACTGCATACATGACTGGTACAGTCCAGAACTGGTTAGAAGCAGTCTAACTGTTCATATTGCAAGGCGAACTCATGGTTAGAAATCAATAAAACAAAGTACGAGCAATACAGGTTCTGATAAGCATCTTAAACTGTTAAACCTAGTATCGTTACATCTAACCATTTTAACTGCATACAGCATTGGAACAGTACACAACTGGTTCAGGAACAATTTCCTTAGTGGTAATGGACGGTGAAATACCAGATAAAACACTTAAACTAGAAAATGAGCAATACAGGATCTGATACGCATGTGAAACCGTTAAACGTAGTATTGTTACATCTGACCATTTTAACTGCATACATGACTGGTACAGTCCAGAACTGGTTAGAAGCATTCTAACTGTTCATATTGCAAGGCGAACTCATGGTTAGAAATCAATAAAACAAAGTACGAGCAATACAGGTTCTGATAAGCATCTTAAACTGTTAAACCTAGTATCGTTACATCTAACCATTTTAACTGCATACAGCATTGGAACAGTACACAACTGGTTCAGGAACAATTTCCTTAGTGGTAATGGACGGTGAATACCAGATAAAACACTTAAACTAGAAAATGAGCAATACAGGATCTGATAAGCATGTGAAACCGTTAAACGTAGTATTGTTACATCTGACCATTTTAACTGCATACATGATTGGTACAGTCCAGAACTGGTTAGAAGCAGTCTAACTGTTCATATTGCAAGGCGAACTCATGGTTAGAAATCAATAAAACAAAGTACGAGCAATACAGGTTCTGATAAGCATCTTAAACTGGTAAACCTAGTATCGTTACATCTAACCATTTTAACTGCATACAGCATTGGAACAGTACACAACTGGTTCAGGAACAATTTCCTTGGTGGTAATGGACGGTGAATACCAGATAAAACACTTAAACTAGAAAATGAGCAATACAGGATCTGATAAGCATGTGAAACCGTTAAACGTAGTATTGTTACATCTGACCATTTTAACTGCATACATGACTGGTACAGTCCAGAACTGGTTAGAAGCAGTCTAACTGTTCATATTGCAAGGCGAACTCATGGTTAGAAATCAATAAAACAAAGTACGAGCAATACAGGTTCTGATAAGCATCTTAAACTGTTAAACCTAGTATCGTTACATCTAACCATTTTAACTGCATACAGCATTGGAACAGTACACAACTGGTTCAGGAACAATTTCCTTAGTGGTAATGGACGGTGAAATACCAGATAAAACACTTAAACTAGAAAATGAGCAATACAGGATCTGATACGCATGTGAAACCGTTAAACGTAGTATTGTTACATCTGACCATTTTAACTGCATACATGACTGGTACAGTCCAGAACTGGTTAGAAGCATTCTAAATTGTTCATATTGCAAGGCGAACTCATGGTTAGAAATCAATAAAACAAAGTACGAGCAATACAGGTTCTGATAAGCATCTTAAACTGTTAAACCTAGTATCGTTACATCTAACCATTTTAACTGCATACAGCATTGGAACAGTACACAACTGGTTCAGGAACAATTTCCTTGGTGGTAATGGACGGTGAAATACCAGATAAAACACTTAAACTAGAAAATGAGCAATACAGGATCTGATACGCATGTGAAACCGTTAAACGTAGTATTGTTACATCTGACCATTTTAACTGCATACATGACTGGTACAGTCCAGAACTGGTTAGAAGCAGTCTAACTGTTCATATTGCAAGGCGAACTCATGGTTAGAAATCAATAAAACAAAGTACGAGCAATACAGGTTCTGATAAGCATCTTAAACTGTTAAACCTAGTATCGTTACATCTAACCATTTTAACTGCATACAGCATTGGAACAGTACACAACTGGTTCAGGAACAATTTCCTTGGTGGTAATAGGACGGTGAATTATCAGATAAAACACTTAAACTAGAAAATGAGCAATACAGGATCTGATAATCATGTGAAACCGTTAAACGTAGTATTGTTACATCTGACCATTTTAACTGCATACATGACTGGTACAGTCCAGAACTGGTTAGAAGCAGTCTAACTGTTCATATTGCAAGGCGAACTCATGGTTAGAAATCAATAAAACAAAGTACGAGCAATACAGGTTCTGATAAGCATCTTAAACTGTTAAACCTAGTATCGTTACATCTAACCATTTTAACTGCATACAGCATTGGAACAGTACACAACTGGTTCAGGAACAATTTCCTTAGTGGTAATGGACGGTGAAATACCAGATAAAACACTTAAACTAGAAAATGAGCAATACAGGATCTGATACGCATGTGAAACCGTTAAACGTAGTATTGTTACATCTGACCATTTTAACTGCATACATGACTGGTACAGTCCAGAACTGGTTAGAAGCAGTCTAACTGTTCATATTGCAAGGCGAACTCATGGTTAGAAATCAATAAAACAAAGTACGAGCAATACAGGTTCTGATAAGCATCTTAAACTGGTAAACCTAGTATCGTTACATCTAACCATTTTAACTGCATACAGCATTGGAACAGTACACAACTGGTTCAGGAACAATTTCCTTGGTGGTAATGGACGGTGAAATACCAGATAAAACACTTAAACTAGAAAATGAGCAATACAGGATCTGATACGCATGTGAAACCGTTAAACGTAGTATTGTTACATCTGACCATTTTAACTGCATACATGACTGGTACAGTCCAGAACTGGTTAGAAGCAGTCTAACTGTTCATATTGCAAGGCGAACTCATGGTTAGAAATCAATAAAACAAAGTACGAGCAATACAGGTTCTGATAAGCATCTTAAACTGGTAAACCTAGTATCGTTACATCTAACCATTTTAACTGCATACAGCATTGGAACAGTACACAACTGGTTCAGGAACAATTTCCTTGGTGGTAATGGACGGTGAAATACCAGATAAAACACTTAAACTAGAAAATGAGCAATACAGGATCTGATACGCATGTGAAACCGTTAAACGTAGTATTGTTACATCTGACCATTTTAACTGCATACATGACTTGGTACAGTCCAGAACTGGTTAGAAGCAGTCTAACTGTTCATATTGCAAGGCGAACTCATGGTTAGAAATCAATAAAACAAAGTACGAGCAATACAGGTTCTGATAAGCATCTTAAACTGTTAAACCTAGTATCGTTACATCTAACCATTTTAACTGCATACAGCATTGGAACAGTACACAACTGGTTCAGGAACAATTTCCTTAGTGGTAATGGACGGTGAAATACCAGATAAAACACTTAAACTAGAAAATGAGCAATACAGGATCTGATACGCATGTGAAACCAGTTAAACGTAGTATTGTTACATCTGACCATTTTAACTGCATACATGACTGGTACAGTCCAGAACTGGTTAGAAGCAGTCTAACTGTTCATATTGCAAGGCGAACTCATGGTTAGAAATCAATAAAACAAAGTACGAGCAATACAGGTTCTGATAAGCATCTTAAACTGTTAAACCTAGTATCGTTACATCTAACCATTTTAACTGCATACAGCATTGGAACAGTACACAACTGGTTCAGGAACAATTTCCTTGGTGGTAATAGACGGTGAATTATCAGATAAACACTTAAACTAGAAAATGAGCAATACAGGATCTGATAATCATGTGAAACCGTTAAACGTAGTATTGTTACATCTGACCATTTTAACTGCATACATGATTGGTACAGTCCAGAACTGGTTAGAAGCAGTCTAACTGTTCATATTGCAAGGCGAACTCATGGTTAGAAATCAATAAAACAAAGTACGAGCAATACAGGTTCTGATAAGCATCTTAAACTGTTAAACCTAGTATCGTTACATCTAACCATTTTAACTGCATACAGCATTGGAACAGTACACAACTGGTTCAGGAACAATTTCCTTGGTGGTAATGGACGGTGAATACCAGATAAAACACTTAAACTAGAAAATGAGCAATACAGGATCTGATACGCATGTGAAACCGTTAAACGTAGTATTGTTACATCTGACCATTTTAACTGCATACATGACTGGTACAGTCCAGAACTGGTTAGAAGCAGTCTAACTGTTCATATTGCAAGGCGAACTCATGGTTAGAAATCAATAAAACAAAGTACGAGCAATACAGGTTCTGATAAGCATCTTAAACTGTTAAACCTAGTATCGTTACATCTAACCATTTTAACTGCATACAGCATTGGAACAGTACACAACTGGTTCAGGAACAATTTCCTTGGTGGTAATGGACGGTGAATTACCAGATAAAACACTTAAACTAGAAAATGAGCAATACAGGATCTGATAATCATGTGAAACCGTTAAACGTAGTATTGTTACATCTGACCATTTTAACTGCATACATGATTGGTACAGTCCAGAACTGGTTAGAAGCAGTCTAACTGTTCATATTGCAAGGCGAACTCATGGTTAGAAATCAATAAAACAAAGTACGAGCAATACAGGTTCTGATAAGCATCTTAAACTGTTAAACCTAGTATCGTTACATCTAACCATTTTAACTGCATACAGCATTGGAACAGTACACAACTGGTTCAGGAACAATTTCCTTGGTGGTAATGGACGGTGAAATACCAGATAAAACACTTAAACTAGAAAATGAGCAATACAGGATCTGATACGCATGTGAAACCGTTAAACGTAGTATTGTTACATCTGACCATTTTAACTGCATACATGACTGGTACAGTCCAGAACTGGTTAGAAGCAGTCTAACTGTTCATATTGCAAGGCGAACTCATGGTTAGAAATCAATAAAACAAAGTACGAGCAATACAGGTTCTGATAAGCATCTTAAACTGTTAAACCTAGTATCGTTACATCTAACCATTTTAACTGCATACAGCATTGGAACAGTACACAACTGGTTCAGGAACAATTTCCTTGGTGGTAATGGACGGTGAAATACCAGATAAAACACTTAAACTAGAAAATGAGCAATACAGGATCTGATAATCATGTGAAACCGTTAAACGTAGTATTGTTACATCTGACCATTTTAACTGCATACATGATTGGTACAGTCCAGAACTGGTTAGAAGCAGTCTAACTGTTCATATTGCAAGGCGAACTCATGGTTAGAAATCAATAAAACAAAGTACGAGCAATACAGGTTCTGATAAGCATCTTAAACTGTTAAACCTAGTATCGTTACATCTAACCATTTTAACTGCATACAGCATTGGAACAGTACACAACTGGTTCAGGAACAATTTCCTTAGTGGTAATGGACGGTGAAATACCAGATAAAACACTTAAACTAGAAAATGAGCAATACAGCATCTGATACGCATGTGAAACCGTTAAACGTAGTATTGTTACATCTGACCATTTTAACTGCATACATGATTGGTACAGTCCAGAACTGGTTAGAAGCAGTCTAACTGTTCATATTGCAAGGCGAACTCATGGTTAGAAATCAATAAAACAAAGTACGAGCAATACAGGTTCTGATAAGCATCTTAAACTGTTAAACCTAGTATCGTTACATCTAACCATTTTAACTGCATACAGCATTGGAACAGTACACAACTGGTTCAGGAACAATTTCCTTGGTGGTAATGGACGGTGAAATACCAGATAAAACACTTAAACTAGAAAATGAGCAATACAGGATCTGATAATCATGTGAAACCGTTAAACGTAGTATTGTTACATCTGACCATTTTAACTGCATACATGACTGGTACAGTCCAGAACCGGTTAGAAGCAGTCTAACTGTTCATATTGCAAGGCGAACTCATGGTTAGAAATCAATAAAACAAAGTACGAGCAATACAGGTTCTGATAAGCATCTTAAACTGTTAAACCTAGTATCGTTACATCTAACCATTTTAACTGCATACAGCATTGGAACAGTACACAACTGGTTCAGGAACAATTTCCTTGGTGGTAATGGACGGTGAAATACCAGATAAAACACTTAAACTAGAAAATGAGCAATACAGGATCTGATACGCATGTGAAACCGTTAAACGTAGTATTGTTACATCTGACCATTTTAACTGCATACATGACTGGTACAGTCCAGAACTGGTTAGAAGCAGTCTAACTGTTCATATTGCAAGGCGAACTCATGGTTAGAAATCAATAAAACAAAGTACGAGCAATACAGGTTCTGATAAGCATCTTAAACTGTTAAACCTAGTATCGTTACATCTAACCATTTTAACTGCATACAGCATTGGAACAGTATACAACTGATTCAGGAACAATTTCCTTGGTGGTAATGGACGGTGAAATACCAGATAAAACACTTAAACTAGAAAATGAGCAATACAGGATCTGATAATCATGTGAAACCGTTGAACGTAGTATTGTTACATCTGACCATTTTAACTGCATACATGATTGGTACAGTCCAGAACTGGTTAGAAGCAGTCTAGCTGTTCATATTGCAAGGCGAACTCATGGTTAGAAATCAATAAAACAAAGTACGAGCAATACAGGTTCTGATAAGCATCTTAAACTGTTAAACCTAGTATCGTCACATCTAACCATTTTAACTGCATACAGCATTGGAACAGTATACAACTGGTTCAGGAACAATTTCCTTGGTGGTAATGGACGGTGAAATACCAGATAAAACACTTAAACTAGAAAATGAGCAATACAGGATCTGATACGCATGTGAAACCGTTAAACGTAGTATTGTTACATCTGACCATTTTAACTGCATACATGACTGGTACAGTCCAGAACTGGTTAGAAGCAGTCTAACTGTTCATATTGCAAGGCGAACTCATGGTTAGAAATCAATAAAACAAAGTACGAGCAATACAGGTTCTGATAAGCATCTTAAACTGTTAAACCTAGTATCGTTACATCTAACCATTTTAACTGCATACAGCATTGGAACAGTACACAACTGGTTCAGGAACAATTTCCTTAGTGGTAATGGACGGTGAAATACCAGATAAAACACTTAAACTAGAAAATGAGCAATACAGGATCTGATAATCATGTGAAACCGTTAAACGTAGTATTGTTACATCTGACCATTTTAACTGCATACATGATTGGTACAGTCCAGAACTGGTTAGAAGCAGTCTAACTGTTCATATTGCAAGGCGAACTCATGGTTAGAAATCAATAAAACAAAGTACGAGCAATACAGGTTCTGATAAGCATCTTAAACTGTTAAACCTAGTATCGTTACATCTAACCATTTTAACTGCATACAGCATTGGAACAGTACACAACTGGTTCAGGAACAATTTCCTTAGTGGTAATGGACGGTGAAATACCAGATAAAACACTTAAACTAGAAAATGAGCAATACAGGATCTGATACGCATGTGAAACCGTTAAACGTAGTATTGTTACATCTGACCATTTTAACTGCATACATGACTGGTACAGTCCAGAACTGGTTAGAAGCAGTCTAACTGTTCATATTGCAAGGCGAACTCATGGTTAGAAATCAATAAAACAAAGTACGAGCAATACAGGTTCTGATAAGCATCTTAAACTGTTAAACCTAGTATCGTTACATCTAACCATTTTAACTGCATACAGCATTGGAACAGTACACAACTGGTTCAGGAACAATTTCCTTGGTGGTAATGGACGGTGAATATCAGATAAAACACTTAAACTAGAAAATGAGCAATACAGGATCTGATAATCATGTGAAACCGTTAAACGTAGTATTGTTACATCTGACCATTTTAACTGCATACATGATTGGTACAGTCCAGAACTGGTTAGAAGCAGTCTAACTGTTCATATTGCAAGGCGAACTCATGGTTAGAAATCAATAAAACAAAGTACGAGCAATACAGGTTCTGATAAGCATCTTAAACTGGTAAACCTAGTATCGTTACATCTAACCATTTTAACTGCATACAGCATTGGAACAGTACACAACTGGTTCAGGAACAATTTCCTTGGTGGTAATGGACGGTGAAATACCAGATAAAACACTTAAACTAGAAAATGAGCAATACAGGATCTGATACGCATGTGAAACCGTTAAACGTAGTATTGTTACATCTGACCATTTTAACTGCATACATGATTGGTACAGTCCAGAACTGGTTAGAAGCAGTCTAACTGTTCATATTGCAAGGCGAACTCATGGTTAGAAATCAATAAAACAAAGTACGAGCAATACAGGTTCTGATAAGCATCTTAAACTGTTAAACCTAGTATCGTTACATCTAACCATTTTAACTGCATACAGCATTGGAACAGTACACAACTGGTTCAGGAACAATTTCCTTGGTGGTAATGGACGGTGAATATCCAGATAAAACACTTAAACTAGAAAATGAGCAATACAGGATCTGATACGCATGTGAAACCGTTAAACGTAGTATTGTTACATCTGACCATTTTAACTGCATACATGATTGGTACAGTCCAGAACTGGTTAGAAGCAGTCTAACTGTTCATATTGCAAGGCGAACTCATGGTTAGAAATCAATAAAACAAAGTACGAGCAATACAGGTTCTGATAAGCATCTTAAACTGTTAAACCTAGTATCGTTACATCTAACCATTTTAACTGCATACAGCATTGGAACAGTACACAACTGGTTCAGGAACAATTTCCTTAGTGGTAATGGACGGTGAAATACCAGATAAAACACTTAAACTAGAAAATGAGCAATACAGGATCTGATACGCATGTGAAACCGTTAAACGTAGTATTGTTACATCTGACCATTTTAACTGCATACATGACTGGTACAGTCCAGAACTGGTTAGAAGCAGTCTAACTGTTCATATTGCAAGGCGAACTCATGGTTAGAAATCAATAAAACAAAGTACGAGCAATACAGGTTCTGATAAGCATCTTAAACTGTTAAACCTAGTATCGTTACATCTAACCATTTTAACTGCATACAGCATTGGAACAGTACACAACTGGTTCAGGAACAATTTCCTTGGTGGTAATGGACGGTGAATATCCAGATAAAACACTTAAACTAGAAAATGAGCAATACAGGATCTGATAATCATGTGAAACCGTTAAACGTAGTATTGTTACATCTGACCATTTTAACTGCATACATGATTGGTACAGTCCAGAACTGGTTAGAAGCAGTCTAACTGTTCATATTGCAAGGCGAACTCATGGTTAGAAATCAATAAAACAAAGTACGAGCAATACAGGTTCTGATAAGCATCTTAAACTGTTAAACCTAGTATCGTTACATCTAACCATTTTAACTGCATACAGCATTGGAACAGTACACAACTGGTTCAGGAACAATTTCCTTAGTGGTAATGGACGGTGAAATACCAGATAAAATACTTAAACTAGAAAATGAGCAATACAGGATCTGATACGCATGTGAAACCGTTAAACGTAGTATTGTTACATCTGACCATTTTAACTGCATACATGACTGGTACAGTCCAGAACCGGTTAGAAGCAGTCTAACTGTTCATATTGCAAAGCGAACTCATGGTTAGAAATCAATGAAACTAAGTACGAGTAAAACAGGTTCTGATAAGCATCTTAAACTGGTAAACCTACTATCGTTACATCCAACCATTTTAACTGCATACAGCATTGGAACAGTACACAACTGGTTCAGGAACAATTTCCTTAGTGGTAATGGACCGTGAAATACCAGATAAAAGACTTAAACTAGAAAATGAGCAATACAGGATCTGATAAGCATGTGAAACCGTTAAACGTAGTATTGTTACATCTGACCATTTTAACTGCATACATGACTGGTACAGTCCAGAACTGGTTAGAAGCAGTCTAACTGTTCATATTGCAAGGCGAACTCATGGTTAGAAATCAATAAAACAAAGTACGAGCAATACAGGTTCTGATAAGCATCTTAAACTGTTAAACCTAGTATCGTTACATCTAACCATTTTAACTGCATACAGCATTGGAACAGTACACAACTGGTTCAGGAACAATTTCCTTGGTGGTAATGGACGGTGAATACCAGATAAAACACTTAAACTAGAAAATGAGCAATACAGGATCTGATAATCATGTGAAACCGTTAAACGTAGTATTGTTACATCTGACCATTTTAACTGCATACATGATTGGTACAGTCCAGAACTGGTTAGAAGCAGTCTAACTGTTCATATTGCAAGGCGAAACTCATGGTTAGAAATCAATAAAACAAAGTACGAGCAATACAGGTTCTGATAAGCATCTTAAACTGTTAAACCTAGTATCGTTACATCTAACCATTTTAACTGCATACAGCATTGGAACAGTACACAACTGGTTCAGGAACAATTTCCATACGGGGAATGGACGGAGAAATACCAGATAAAATACTTAAACTAGAAAATGAGAAATACAGGATCTTATAATCATGTGAAACCGTTAAACATAGTATTGTTACATCTAACCATTTTAACTGCATACAGCATTGGAACAGTACACAACTGGTTCAGGAACAATTTCCTTAGTGGGAATGGACGGAGAAATACCAGATAAAATACTTAAACTAGAAAATGAGCAATACAGGATCTTATAATCATGTGAAACCGTTAAACGTAGTATTGTTACATCTGACCAGTTTAACTGCATACATGACTGGTACAGTCCAGAACCGGTTAGAAGCAGTCTAACTGTTCATATTGCAAGGCGAACTCATGGTTAGAAATCAATAAAACAAAGTACGAGCAATACAGGTTCTGATAAGCATCTTAAACTGTTAAACGTAGTATCGTTACATCTTACCATTTTAACTCCATACAGCATTGGAACAGTACACAACTGGTTCAGGAACAATTTCCTTGGTGGTAATAGACGGTGAATTATCAGATAAAATACTTAAACTAGAAAATGAGCAATACAGGATCTGATAATCATGTGAAACCGTTAAACGTAGTATTGTTACATCTGAACATTTGAACGGCATACATGACTGGTACAGTCCAGAACTGGTTAGTAAGCAGTCTAACTGTTCATATTGCAAGGCGAACTCATGGTTAGAAATCAATAAAACAAGGTACGAGCAATACAGGTTCTGATAAGCATCTTAAACTGTTAACCTACTATCGTTACATCTAACCATTTTAACTGCATACAGCATTGGAACAGTACACAACTGGTTCAGGAACAATTTCCTTAGTGGTAATGGACGGAGAAATACCAGATAAAATACTTAAACTAGAAAATGAGCCATACAGGATGTGATACGCATGTGATACCATTAAACGCTCGTATTGTTACATATGATCATTTTAACTGCATACATGCTGGTACA
>JACCIA010000141.1:0-26278 GCA_018906985.1 Apocrypta bakeri | reverse complement strand
TGAACCAGTTGTGTATTCTTCCAATGCTGTATGCAGTTAAAATGGTTAGATGTAACGATAGTAGCTTTAACAGTTTAAGATGCTTATCAGAACCTGTATGCTCGTACCTTGTTTGTGTTGATTTCTAACCATGAGTTCCTCTTGCAATATGAATAGTTAGACTGCTTCTAACCGGTTCTGGACTGTACCAGTCATGTATGCACTTAGAATGGTCAGATGTAACAATACTACGTTTACCGGTTTCAAATGCGTATCAGATACTGTATTGCTCATTTTCTAGTTTAAGTGTGTTATCTGGTATTTCGCCGTCGATTACCACAAGGAAATGTTCCTGAACAAGTTGTGTACTGTTCCAATGCTGTATGCAGTTAAAGGGTTAGATGTAACGATTCTAGGGTTACCAGTTTAAGATGCTTATCAGAACCTGTATTTGCTCGTACTTTGTTTATTGATTCTAACCATGATTTCGCCTTGCATAGGAACAGTTGACTGCTTCTAACTAGTTCTGGACTGTACCAATCATGTATGCGTCAAATGTTCCGAGTGTAACAATACTACGTTTAACGGTTTCACATGATTATCAGATACTGTATTGCTCATTTTCTAGTTTAAGTGTTTTATCTGATAAGTCACCATCCATTACCACCAAAGAAATTATTCCTGAACCAGTTGTGTACTGTTCCAATGCTGTATGCAGTTAAAATGGTTAGATATAACGATACTAGGTTTACCAGTTTAAGATGCTTATCAGAACCTGTATTGCTCGAACTTTGTTTTATTGATTTCTAACCATGATTTCGCCTTGCAGTATTTACAGTTAGACTGCTTCTAACCAGTTCTGGACTGTACCAATCATGTTTTCGGTTCAAATGGATCAGCTGTAACAATACTACGATTAACGGTTTCACATGCGTATCAGATCCTGTATTGCTCATTTTCTAGTTTAAGTGTTTATCTGGCATTTCCACCGTCCATTACCACTAAGGAATTGTTCCTGGACCAGTTGTTTACTGTTCCAATGCTGTATGCAGTTAAAATGCTTAGATGTGACGATACTAAGTTTAACAATTTAAGATGCTTATCAGAACCTGTATTGCTCGTACTTTGTTTTATTGATTTCTAACCATGATTTTGCCTTGCAAAATGAACAATTAGAATGTTCTAAACCTGTTCTGGACTGTACCAGTCATATATCCCGTTTAAAATGGTCAGATGTAACAATACTATGTTTAACGGTTGCACATGCGTATCAGATCCTGTATTGCTCATTTTCTAGTTTAAGTGTTTTATCTGGCATTTCACCGTCCATTACCACTAAGGAAATTGTTCCTGGACCAGTTGTGTACTGTTCCAATGCTGTATGCAGTTAAAATGCTTAGATGTGACGATACTAAGTTTAACAATTTAAGATGCTTATCAGAACCTGTATTGCTCGTACTTTGTTTTATTGATTTCTAACCATGATTTTGCCTTGCAAAATGAACAATTAGAATGTTCTAAACCTGTTCTGGACTGTACCAGTCATATATCCCGTTTAAATGGTCAGATGTAACAATACTATGTTTAACGGTTGCACATGCTTATCAGAACCTGTATTGCTCGTACTTTGTTTAATTGATTTCTAACCATGATTTCGCCTTGCAATATGAACAATTTGAATGCTCTAAACCAGTTCTGACCTGTACCAGTCATGTATGCATTTAAAATGGTCAGATGTAACAATACTATGTTTAACGGTTGCACATGCGTATCAGATCCTGTATTGCTCATTTTCTAGTTTAAGTGTTTTATCTGGCATTTCACCGTCCATTACCACTAAGGAAATTGTTCCTGGAGCAGTTGTGTACTGTTCCGATGCTGTATGCAGTTAAAATGCTTAGATGTGACGATACTAAGTTTAACAATTTACGATGCTTATCAGAACCTGTATTACTCGTACTTTGTTTTATTGATTTCTAACCATGATTTTGCCTTGCAATATGAACAATTAGAATGTTCTAAACCTGTTCTGGACTGTACCAGTCATATATCCCGTTTAAATGGTCAGATGTAACAATACTATGTTTAACGGTTGCACATGCTTATCAGAACCTGTATTGCTCGTACTTTGTTTAATTGATTTCTAACCATGATTTCGCCTTGCAATATGAACAATTTGAATGCTCTAAACCAGTTCTGACCTGTACCAGTCATGTATGCATTTAAAATGGTCAGCTGTAACAATACTACGATTAACGGTTTCACATGCGTATCAGATCCTGTATTGCTCATTTTCTAGTTTAAGTGTTTTATCTGGTATTTCACCGTCCATTACCACTAAGGAAATTGTTCCTGAACCAGTTGTGTACTGTTCCAATGCTGTATGCAGTTAAAATGGTTAGATGTAACGATTCTAGGTTTACCAGTTTAAGATGCTTATCAGAACCTGTATTGCTCGTACTTTGTTTTATTGATTTCTAACCATGATTTCGCCTTGCAATATGAACAGTTAGACTGCTTCTAACTAGTTCTGGACTGTACCAATCATGTATGCCGTTCAAATGTTCAGATGTAACAATACTACGTTTAACGGTTTCACATGATTATCAGATACTGTATTGCTCATTTTCTAGTTTAAGTGTTTTATCTGATATCTCACCGTCTATTACCACCAAGGAAATTGTTCCTGAACCAGTTGTGTACTGTTCCAATGCTGTATGCAGTTAAAATGGTTAGATGTAAGGATTCTAGGTTTAACAGTTTAAGATGCTTATCAGAACCTGTATTGCTCGTACTTTGTTTTATTGATTTCTATCCATGAGTTCGCCTTGCAATATGAACAATTTGAATGTTCTAAACCTGTTCTGGACTGTACCAGTCATATATCCCGTTTAAATGGTCAGATGTAACAATACTATGTTTAACGGTTGCACATGCGTATCAGATCCTGTATTGCTCATTTTCTTGTTTAAGTGTTTTATGTGGTATTTCAACGTCCATTACCACTAAGGAAATTGTTCCTGAACCAGTTGTGTACTGTTCCAATGCTGTATGCAGTTAAAATGGTTAGATGTAACGATACTACGTTTAACAGTTTAAGATACTTATCAGAACCTGTATTGCTCGTACTTTGTTTTATTGATTTCTAACCATGATTTTGCCTTGCAATATGAACAATTAGAATGTTCTAAACCTGTTCTGGACTGTACCAGTCATATATCCCGTTTAAATGGTCAGATGTAACAATACTATGTTTAACGGTTGCACATGCGTATCAGATCCTGTATTGCTCATTTTCTAGTTTAAGTGTTTTATCTGGCATTTCACCGTCCATTACCACTAAGGAAATTGTTCCTGAACCAGTTGTGTACTGTTCCAATGCTGTATGCAGTTAAAATAGTTAGATGTAACGATACTACGTTTAACAGTTTAAGATGCTTATCAGAACCTGTATTGCTCGTACTTTGTTTTATTGATTTCTAACCATGATTTTGCCTTGCAATATGAACAATTAGAATGTTCTAAACCTGTTCTGGACTGTACCAGTCATATATCCCGTTTAAATGGTCAGATGTAACAATACTACGTTTAACGGTTCCACATCCTTATCAGATCCTGTATTGCTCATTTTCTAGTTTAAGTGTTTTATCTGGTATTTCACCGTCCATTACCGCCAAAAAAATTGTTCCTGGACCAGTTGTGTACTGTTCTAATGCTGTATGCAGTTAAAATGGTTAGATATAACGATAATAGGTTTAACAGTTTAAGATGCTTATCAGAACCTGTATTGCTCGTACTTTGTTTTATTGATTTCTAACCATGAGTTCGCCTTGCAATGTGAACAATTTGAATGCTCTAAACCAGTTCTGGCCTGTACCAGTCATGTATGCATTTAAAATGGTCAGATGTAAAAATACTACGTTTAACGGTTTCACATGCGTATCAGATCCTGTATTGCTCATTTTCTAGTTTAAGTGTTTTATCTGATAATTCACAGACCATTACCACTAAGGAAATTGTTCCTGAACCAGTTGTGTACTGTTCCAATGCTGTATGCAGTTAAAATGGTTAGATGTAACGATACTAGGTTTAACAGTTTAAGATGCTTATCAGAACCTGTATTGCTCGTACTTTGTTTATATTGATTCCTATCCATCAGTTCGCCTTGCAATATGAACAGATAGACTGCTTCTAACCAGTTCTGGACTGTACCAATCATGTATGCCGTTCAAATGGTCAGATGTAACATTACTACGATTAACGGTTTCACATCCTTATCAGATCGTGTATTGTTCATTTTCTAGTTTAATTATTTTATCTGGTATTTCACCGTCCATTACCACCAAAGAAATTGTTCCTGAACCAGTTGTGTACTGTTCCAATGCTGTATGCAGTTAAAATGGTTAGATATAACGATACTAGGTTTACCAGTTTAAGATGCTTATCAGAACCTGTATTGCTCGAACTTTGTTTTATTGATTTCTAACCATGATTTCGCCTTGCAGTATTTTACAGTTAGACTGCTTCTAACCAGTTCTGGACTGTACCAATCATGTTTTCGGTTCAAATGATCAGCTGTAACAATACTACGATTAACGGTTTCACATGCGTATCAGATCCTGTGTTGCTCATTTTCTAGTTTAAGTGTTTTATCTGGTATTTCACCGTCCATTACCACTAAGGAAATTGTTCCTGAACCAGTTGTGTACTGTTCCAATGCTGTATGCAGTTAAAATGGTTAGATGTAACGATACTAGGTTTAACAGTTTAAGTTGCTTATCAGAAACTGTATTGCTCGTACTTTGTTTAATTGATTTCTAACCATGATTTCGCCTTACAATATGAACAGTTAGACTGCTTCTAACCAGTACTAGACTGTACCAATAATGTATGCCGTTCGAATGGTCAGATGTAACAATACTACGTTTAACGGTTTCACATCCTTATCACATCCTGTATTGCTCAATTTCTAGTTTAAGTATTTATCTGGTATTTCACCGTCCATTACCACCAAGAAAATTGTTCCTGGACAAGTTGTGTACTGTTCCAATGCTGTATGCAGTTAAAATGGTTAGATGTAACGATACTAGGTTTAACCAGTTTAAGATGCTTATCAGAACCTGTATTGCTCGTACTTTGTTTTATTGATTTCTAACCATGATTTTGCCTTGCAATATGAACAATTAGAATGTTCTAAACCTGTTCTGGACTGTACCAGTCATATATCCCGTTTAAATGGTCAGATGTAACAATACTATGTTTAACGGTTGCACATGCGTATCAGATCCTGTATTGCTCATTTTCTAGTTTAAGTGTTTTATCTGGTATTTCACCGTCCATTACCACTAAGGAAATTGTTCCTGGACCAGTTGTGTACTGTTCCAATGCTGTATGCAGTTAAAATGCTTAGATGTGACGATACTAAGTTTAACAATTTAAGATGCTTATCAGAACCTGTATTGCTCGTACTTTGTTTTATTGATTTCTAACCATGATTTTGCCTTGCAATATGAACAATTAGAATGTTCTAAACCTGTTCTGGACTGTACCAGTCATATATCCCGTTTAAATGGTCAGATGTAACAATACTATGTTTAACAGTTTAAGATGCTTATCAGAACCTGTATTGCTCGTACTTTGTTTTATTGATTTCTAACCATGAGTTCGCCTTGCAATGTGAACAATTTGAATGCTCTAAACCAGTTCTGGCCTGTACCAGTCATGTATGCATTTAAAATGGTCAGATGTAAAAATACTACGTTTAACGGTTTCACATGCGTATCAGATCCTGTATTGCTCATTTTCTAGTTTAAGTGTTTTATCTGATAATTCACAGACCATTACCACTAAGGAAATTGTTCCTGAACCAGTTGTGTACTGTTCCAATGCTGTATGCAGTTAAAATGGTTAGATGTAACGATTCTAGGTTTACCAGTTTAAGATGCTTATCAGAACCTGTATTGCTCGTACTTTGTTTTATTGATTTCTAACCATGATTTTGCCTTGCAATATGAACAATTAGAATGTTCTACTAAACGGTTTATTTATTTCACATGTATAATCCTCTTTTTCATTTTAAGTGTTTATTATTCCCGTCTTAAATGGTTCACATGACCATACAACTACTATGTTTAACAGTTTAAGATGCTTATCAGAACCTGTATTGCTCGTACTTTGTTTTATTGATTTCTAACACATGATTTCGCCTTGCAATGTGAACAATTTGAATGCTCATAAACCAGTTCTGGCCGTACCAGTCATTTATGCATTTAAAATGGTCAGAATTAAAATACTCGTTTTAACCTTTTCAACATTGCGTATCAGATCCTGTATTGCTCAGTTTCTAGTTTAAGTGTTTATATCTGGTAATTCACAGTACCATTACCCACTGAAGGGAAATTGTTCCTGAACCAGTTGTGTACTGTTCCAATGCTGTAATGCAGTTAAAATGGTTAGATGTAACGATACTAGGTTTAACAGTTTAAGATGCTTATCAGAACCTGTATTGCTCGTACTTTGTTTATATTGATTCCTATCCATCAGTTCGCCTGCAATATGAACAGATAGACTGCTTCTAACCAGTTCTGGACTGTACCAATCATGTATGCCGTTCAAATTGTCAGATGTAACATTACTACGATTAACGGTTTCACATCCTTATCAGATCGTGTATTGTTCATTTTCTAGTTTAATTATTTTATCTGGTATTTCACCGTCCATTACCACCAAAGAAATTTTTCCTGAACCAGTTGTGTACTGTTCCAATGCTGTATGCAGTTAAAATGGTTAGATATAACGATACTAGGTTTACCAGTTTAAGATGCTTATCAGAACCTGTATTGCTCGAACTTTGTTTTATTGATTTCTAACCATGATTTCGCCTTGCAGAATTTTACAGTTAGACTGCTTCTAACCAGTTCTGGACTGTACCAATCATGTTTCGGTTCAAATGATCAGCTGTAACAATACTACGATTAACGGTTTCACATGCGTATCAGATCCTGTATTGCTCATTTTCTAGTTTAAGTGTTTTATCTGGTATTTCACCGTCCATTACCACCAAGGAAATTGTTCCTGAACCAGTTGTGTACTGTTCCAATGCTGTATGCAGTTAAAATGGTTAGATGTAACGATACTGGGTTTAACAGTTTAAGATGCTTATCAGAACCTGTATTGCTCGTACTTTGTTTTTTTGATTTCTATCCATGAGTTCGCCTTGCAATATGAACAATTTGAATGTTCTAAACCTGTTCTGGACTGTACCAGTCATATATCCCGTTTAAATGGTCAGATGTAACAATACTATGTTTAACGGTTGCACATGCGTATCAGATCCTGTATTGCTCATTTTCTAGTTTAAGTGTTTTATCTGGTATTTCACCGTCCATTACCACTAAGGAAATTGTTCCTGAACCAGTTGTGTACTGTTCCAATGCTGTATGCAGTTAAAATGGTTAGATGTAACGATACTAGGTTTAACAGTTTAAGTTGCTTATCAGAAACTGTATTGCTCGTACTTTGTTTAATTGATTTCTAACCATGATTTCGCCTTACAATATGAACAGTTAGACTGCTTCTAACCGGTACTGGACTGTACCAATAATGTATGCCGTTCAAATGGTCAGATGTAACAATACTACGTTTAACGGTTTCACATCCTTATCAGATCCTGTATTGCTCAATTTCTAGTTTAAGTATTTATCTGGTATTTCACCGTCCATTACCACCAAGAAAATTGTTCCTGGACAAGTTGTCTACTGTTCCAATGCTGTATGCAGTTAAAATGGTTAGATGTAACGATTCTAGGTTTACCAGTTTAAGATGCTTATCAGAACCTGTATTGCTCGTACTTTGTTTTATTGATTTCTAACCATGATTTTGCCTTGCAATATGAACAATTAGAATGTTCTAAACCTGTTCTGGACTGTACCAGTCATATATCCCGTTTAAATGGTCAGATGTAACAATACTATGTTTAACGGTTGCACATGAGTATCAGATCCTGTATTGCTCATTTTCTAGTTTAAGTGTTTTATCTGGCATTTCACCGTCCATTACCACTAAGGAAATTGTTCCTCGACCAATTGTGTACTGTTCCAATGCTGTATGCAGTTAAAATGCTTAGATGTGACGATACTAAGTTTAACAATTTAAGATGCTTATCAGAACCTGTATTGCTCGTACATTGTTTTATTGATTTCTAACCATGATTTTGCCTTGCAATATGAACAATTAGAATGTTCTAAACCTGTTCTGGACTGTACCAGTCATATATCCCGTTTAAATGGTCAGATGTAACAATACTATGTTTAACGGTTGCACATGCTTATCAGAACCTGTATTGCTCGTACTTTGTTTTATTGATTTCTAACCATGATTTCGCCTTGCAATATGAACAGTTAGACAGCTTCTAACCAGTTCTGGACTGTACCAATCATGTATCCGTTTAAAATGGTCAGATGTAACAATACTACGTTTAACGGTTTCACATGCGTATCAGATCCTGTATTGCTCATTTTCTAGTTTAAGTGTTTTATCTGGTATTTCACCGTCCATTACCACTAAGGATATTGTTCCTGAACCAGTTGTGTACTGTTCCAATGCTGTATGCAGTTAAAATGGTTAGATGTAACGATACTGGGTTTAACAGTTTAAGATGCTTATCAGAACCTGTATTGCTCGTACTTTGTTTTTTTGATTTCTATCCATGAGTTCGCCTTGCAATATGAACAAGTTGAATGTTCTAAACCTGTTCTGGACTGTACCAGTCATATATCCCGTTTAAATGGTCAGATGTAACAATACTATGTTTAACGGTTGCACATGCGTATCAGATCCTGTATTGCTCATTTTCTTGTTTAAGTGTTTTATGTGGTATTTCAACGTCCATTACCACCAAGGAAATTGTTCCTGAACCAGTTGTGTACTGTTCCAATGCTGTATGCAGTTAAAATAGGTAGATGTAACGATACTACGTTTAACAGTTTAAGATACTTATCAGAACCTGTATTGCTCGTACTTTGTTTTATTGATTTCTAACCATGATTTTGCCTTGCAATATGAACAATTTGACTGCTTCTAACCAGTTCTGGACTGTACCAATCATGTATGCCGTTCAAATGGTCAGATGTAACAATACTACGTTTAACGGTTTCATAGGCGTATCAGATCCTGTATTGCTCATTTTCTAGTTTAAGTGTTTTATCTGATATTCACCGTCCATTACCACCAAGGAAATTAGTTCCTGAACCAGTTGTGTACTGTTCCAATGCTGTATGCAGTTAAAATGGTTAGATGTAACGATACTAGGTTTAACAGTTAAGATGCTTATCAGAACCTGTATTGCTCGTACTTTGTTTTATTGATTTCTAACCATGATTTCGCCTTGCAATATGAACAGTTAGACATGCTTCTAACCAGTTCTGGACTGTACCAATCATGTATGCCGTTCAAATGGTCAGATGTAACAATACTACGTTTAACGGTTTCACATGCGTATCAGATCCTGTATTGCTCATTTTCTAGTTTAAGTGTTTTATCTGGTATTTCACCGTCCATTACCACTAAGGAAATTGTTCCTGAACCAGTTGTGTACTGTTCCAATGCTGTATGCAGTTAAAATGGTTAGATGTAACGATACTAGGTTTAACAGTTTAAGATGCTTATCAGAACCTGTATTGCTCGTACTTTGTTTTTATTGATTTCTAATCCATGAGTTCGCCTTGCAATATGAACAATTTGAATGCTCTAAACCAGTTCTGGCCTGTACCAGTCATGTATGCATTTAAAATGGTCAGATGTAACAATACTACGTTTAACGGTTTCACATGCGTATCAGATCCTGTATTGCTCATTTTCTAGTTTAAGTGTTTTATCTGGTATTTCACCGTCCATTACCACCAAGGAAATTGTTCCTGAACCAGTTGTGTACTGTTCCAATGGTGTATGCAGTTAAAATGGTTAGATGTAACGATACTAGGTTTACCAGTTTAAGATGCTTATCAGAACATGTATTGCTCGTACTTTGTTTATATTGATTTCTATCCATCAGTTCGCCTTGCAATATGAACAGATAGACTGGTTCTAACCAGTTCTGGACTGTACCAATCATGTATGCCGTTCAAATGGTCAGATGTAACATTACTACGATTAACGGTTTCACATGCGTATCAGATCCTGTATTGCTCATTTTCTAGTTTAAGTGTTTTATCTGGTATTTCACCGTCCATTACCACTAAGGAAATTGTTCCTGAACCAGTTGTGTACTGTTCCAATGCTGTATGCAGTTAAAATGGTTAGATGTAACGATACTAGGTTTAACAGTTTAAGATGCTTATCAGAACCTGTATTGCTCGTACTTTGTTTATATTGATTCCTATCCATCAGTTCACCTTGCAATATGAACAGATAGACTGGTTCTAACTAGTTCTGGACTGTACCAATCATGTATGCCGTTCAAATGGTCAGATGTAACAATACTATGTTTACGGTTTCACATGCTTAATCAGATTCCTGTATTGCTCATTTTCTTAGTTTAAGTGTTTATGCTGGTTATTTTCACCGTCCATTACCAGCCTACGGAATTGTTCCTGAATCCAGTTGATGACTGTCTCCAATGCTGTATGCAGTTAAAATAGGTTAGATGTAACGATACTACGGTTTAACCGTCTAAGATGCTTATCAGAACCTGTATTGCTCGTACTTTGTTTTTATTGATTTCTAACCATGAGTTCGCCTTGCAATATGAACAATTTAGAATGCTTCTAAACCAGTTCTGGACTGTACCAGTCATGTATCCATTTAAAATGGTCAGATGTAACAATACTACGTTTAACGGTTTCACATGCGTATCAGATCTGTATTGCTCATTTTCTAGTTTAAGTGTTTTATCTGGTATTTCACCGTCCATTACCACTAAGGAAATTGTTCCTGAACCAGTTGTGTACTGTTCCAATGCTGTATGCAGTTAAAATGGTTAGATGTAACGATACTAGGTTTAACAGTTTAAGATGCTTATCAGAACCTGTATTGCTCGTACTTTGTTTAATTGATTTCTAACCATGATTTCGCCTTGCAATATGAACAGTTAGACTGCTTCTAACCAGTTCTGGACTGTACCAATAATGTATGCCGTTCAAATGGTCAGATGTAACAATACTACGTTTAACGGTTTCACATCCTTATCAGATCCTGTATTGCTCAATTTCTAGTTTAAGTATTTATCTGGTATTTCACCGTCCATTACCACCAAGGAAATTGTTCCTGGACCAGTTGTGTACTGTTCCAATGCTGTATGCAGTTAAAATGGTTAGATGTAACGATTCTAGGTTTACCAGTTTAAGATGCTTATCAGAACCTGTATTGCTCGTACTTAGTTTTTTTGATTTCTAACCATGAGTTCGCCTTGCAATATGAACAATTTGAATGCTCTAAACCAGTTCTGGCCTGTACCAGTCATGTATGCATTTAAAATGATCAGATGTAACAATACTACGTTTAACGGTTTCACATGCGTATCAGATCCTGTATTGCTCATTTTCTAGTTTAAGTGTTTTATCTGGTATTTCACCGTCCATTACCACTAAGGAAATTGTTCCTGGACCAGTTGTGTACTGTTCCAATGCTGTATGCAGTTAAAATGGTTAGATATAACGATTCTAGGTTTACCAGTTTAAGATGCTTATCAGAACCTGTATTGCTCGTACTATGTTTTATTCATTTCTAACCATGATTTCGCCTTGCAATATGAACAGTTAGACTGCTTCTAACCAGTTCCTGGACTGTACCAATAATGTATGCCGTTCAAATGGTCAGATGTAACATTACTACGATTAACGGTTTCACATGCGTATCAGATCCTGTATTGCTCATTTTCTAGTTTAAGTGTTTTATCTGGTATTTCACCGTCCATTACCAGCAACGAAATTGTTCCTGAATCAGTTGTATACTGTTCCAATGCTGTATGCAGTTAAAATGGTTAGATGTAACGATACTAGGTTTAACCGTTTAAGATGCTTATCAGAACCTGTATTGCTCGTACTTTGTTTTTTTGATTTCTAACCATGAGTTCGCCTTGCAATATGAACAATTTGAATGCTCTAAACCAGTTCTGGTCTGTACCAGTCATGTATCCTTTAAAATTGTCAGATGTAACAATACTACGTTTAACGGTTTCACATGCGTATCAGATGCTGTATTGCTCATTTTCTAGTTTAAGTGTTTTATCTGGTATTTCACCGTCCATTACCACTAAGGATATTGTTCCTGAACCAGTTGTGTACTGTTCCAATGCTGTATGCAGTTAAAATGGTTAGATGTAACGATACTGGGTTTAACAGTTTAAGATGCTTATCAGAACCTGTATTGCTCGTACTTTGTTTTATTGATTTCTAACCATGAGTTCGCCTTGCAATATGAACAGTTAGACTGCTTCTAACCAGTTCTGGACTGTACCAGTCATGTATCGCAGTTAAAATGGTCAGATGTAACAATACTACGTTTAACGGTTTCACATGCGTATCAGATCCTGTATTGCTCATTTTCTAGTTTAAGTGTTTTATCTGATATTCACAGTCCATTACCACCAAGGAAATTGTTCCTGAACCAGTTGTGTACTGTTCCAATGCTGTATGCAGTTAAAATGGTTAGATGTAACGATACTAGGTTTAACAGTTTAAGATGCTTATCAGAACCTGTATTGCTCGTACTTTGTTTTATTGATTTCTAACCATGAGTTCGCCTTGCAATATGAACAGTTAGACTGCTTCTAACCAGTTCTGGACTGTACCAATCATGTATGCCGTTCAAATGGTCAGATGTAACAATACTACGTTTAACGGTTTCACATGCGTATCAGATCCTGTATTGCTCATTTTCTAGTTTAAGTGTTTTATCTGGTATTTCACCGTCCATTACCAGCAACGAAATTGTTCCTGAATCAGTTGTATACTGTTCCAATGCTGTATGCAGTTAAAATGGTTAGATGTAACGATACTAGGTTTAACAGTTTAAGATGCTTATCAGAACCTGTATTGCTCGTACTTTGTTTTATTGATTTCTAACCATGAGTTCGCCTTGCAATATGAACAATTTAGAATGCTTCTAACCAGTTCTGGACTGTACCAGTCATGTATGCCTTTAAAATGGTCAGATGTAACAATACTACGTTTAACGGTTTCACATGCGTATCAGATCCTGTATTGCTCATTTTCTAGTTTAAGTGTTTTATCTGGTATTTCACCGTCCATTACCACCAAGGAAATTGTTCCTGAACCAGTTGTGTACTGTTCCAATGCTGTATGCAGTTAAAATGGTTAGATGTAACGATACTAGGTTTAACAGTTTAAGATGCTTATCAGAACCTGTATTGCTCGTACTTTGTTTTATTGATTTCTAACCATGAGTTCGCCTTGCAATATGAACAGTTAGACTGCTTCTAACCAGTTCTGGACTGTACCAATCATGTATGCAGTTAAAATGGTCAGATGTAACAATACTACGTTAACGGTTTCACATGCTTATCAGATCCTGTATTGCTCATTTTCTAGTTTAAGTGTTTTATCTGGTATTTCACCGTCCATTACCACCAAGAAATTGTTCCTGAACCAGTTGTGTACTGTTCCAATGCTGTATGCAGTTAAAATGGTTAGATGTAACGATACTAGGTTTAACAGTTTAAGATGCTTATCAGAACCTGTATTGCTCGTACTTTGTTTTATTGATTTCTAACCATGAGTTCGCCTTGCAATATGAACAATTTGAATGCTTCTAACCAGTTCTGGACTGTACCAGTCATGTATGCCGTTAAAATGGTCAGATGTAACAATACTACGTTTAACGGTTTCACATGCGTATCAGATCCTGTATTGCTCATTTTCTAGTTTAAGTGTTTTATCTGGTATTTCACCGTCCATTACCACCAAGGAAATTGTTCCTGAACCAGTTGTGTACTGTTCCAATGCTGTATGCAGTTAAAATGGTTAGATGTAACGATACTAGGTTTAACAGTTTAAGATGCTTATCAGAACCTGTATTGCTCGTACTTTGTTTTATTGATTTCTAACCATGAGTTCGCCTTGCAATATGAACAAGTTAGACTGCTTCTAACCAGTTCTGGACTGTACCAGTCATGTATGCCGTTAAAATGGTCAGATGTAACAATACTACGTTTAACGGTTTCACATGCGTATCAGATCCTGTATTGCTCATTTTCTAGTTTAAGTGTTTTATCTGGTATTTCACCGTCCATTACCACCAAGGAAATTGTTCCTGAACCAGTTGTGTACTGTTCCAATGCTGTATGCAGTTAAAATGGTTAGATGTAACGATACTAGGTTTAACAGTTTAAGATGCTTATCAGAACCTGTATTGCTCGTACTTTGTTTTATTGATTTCTAACCATGAGTTCGCCTTGCAATATGAACAGTTAGACTGCTTCTAACCAGTTCTGGACTGTACCAGTCATGTATGCAGTTAAAATGGTCAGATGTAACAATACTACGTTTAACGGTTTCACATGCGTATCAGATCCTGTATTGCTCATTTTCTAGTTTAAGTGTTTTATCTGGTATTTCACCGTCCATTACCACCAAGGAAATTGTTCCTGAACCAGTTGTGTACTGTTCCAATGCTGTATGCAGTTAAAATGGTTAGATGTAACGATACTAGGTTTAACAGTTTAAGATGCTTATCAGAACCTGTATTGCTCGTACTTTGTTTTATTGATTTCTAACCATGAGTTCGCCTTGCAATATGAACAATTTAGAATGCTTCTAACCAGTTCTGGACTGTACCAGTCATGTATGCCGTTAAAATGGTCAGATGTAACAATACTACGTTTAACGGTTTCACATGCGTATCAGATCCTGTATTGCTCATTTTCTAGTTTAAGTGTTTTATCTGGTATTTCACCGTCCATTACCACCAAGGAAATTGTTCCTGAACCAGTTGTGTACTGTTCCAATGCTGTATGCAGTTAAAATGGTTAGATGTAACGATACTAGGTTTAACAGTTTAAGATGCTTATCAGAACCTGTATTGCTCGTACTTTGTTTTATTGATTTCTAACCATGAGTTCGCCTTGCAATATGAACAGTTAGACTGCTTCTAACCAGTTCTGGACTGTACCAATCATGTATGCCGTTCAAATGGTCAGATGTAACAATACTACGTTTAACGGTTTCACATGCGTATCAGATCCTGTATTGCTCATTTTCTAGTTTAAGTGTTTTATCTGGTATTTCACCGTCCATTACCACCAAGGAAATTGTTCCTGAACCAGTTGTGTACTGTTCCAATGCTGTATGCAGTTAAAATGGTTAGATGTAACGATACTAGGTTTAACAGTTTAAGATGCTTATCAGAACCTGTATTGCTCGTACTTTGTTTTATTGATTTCTAACCATGATTTCGCCTTGCAATATGAACAATTTGAATGCTCTAAACCAGTTCTGGCCTGTACCAGTCATGTATGCATTTAAAATGGTCAGATGTAACAATACTACGTTTAACGGTTTCACATGCGTATCAGATCCTGTATTGCTCATTTTCTAGTTTAAGTGTTTTATCTGGTATTTCACCGTCCATTACCACCAAGGAAATTGTTCCTGAACCAGTTGTGTACTGTTCCAATGCTGTATGCAGTTAAAATGGTTAGATGTAACGATACTAGGTTTAACAGTTTAAGATGCTTATCAGAACCTGTATTGCTCGTACTTTGTTTTATTGATTTCTAACCATGAGTTCGCCTTGCAATATGAACAGTTAGACTGCTTCTAACCAGTTCTGGACTGTACCAATCATGTATGCCGTTAAAATGGTCAGATGTAACAATACTACGTTTAACGGTTTCACATGCTTATCAGATCCTGTATTGCTCATTTTCTAGTTTAAGTGTTTTATCTGGTATTTCACCGTCCATTACCACCAAGGAAATTGTTCCTGAACCAGTTGTGTACTGTTCCAATGCTGTATGCAGTTAAAATGGTTTGATGTAACGATACTAGGTTTAACAGTTTAAGATGATTATCAGAACCTGTATTGCTCGTACTTTGTTTTATTGATTTCTAACCATGAGTTCGCCTTGCAACATGAACAGTTAGACTGCTTCTAACCAGTTCTGGACTGTACTAATCATGTATGCAGTTAAAATGGTCAGATGTAACAATACTACGTTTAACGGTTTCACATGATTATCAGATCCTGTATTGCTCATTTTCTAGTTTAAGTGTTGTATCTGGTATTTCACCGTCCATTACCAGCAACGAAATTGTTCCTGAATCAGTTGTATACTGTTCCAATGCTGTATGCAGTTAAAATGGTTAGATGTAACGATACTAGGTTTAACCGTTTAAGATGCTTATCAGAACCTGTATTGCTCGTACTTTGTTTTTTTGATTTCTAACCATGAGTTCGCCTTGCAATATGAACAATTTGAATGCTCTAAACCAGTTCTGGTCTGTACCAGTCATGTATCCTTTAAAATTGTCAGATGTAACAATACTACGATTAACGGTTTCACATGCGTATCA
The DNA here is from genome assembly GCA_018906985.1 of Apocrypta bakeri. Lineage (NCBI taxonomy): Eukaryota > Metazoa > Arthropoda > Insecta > Hymenoptera > Pteromalidae > Apocrypta > Apocrypta bakeri. The sequence goes on along the minus strand of JACCIA010000141.1, from coordinate 9,770 downwards.
GATGCTGTATTGCTCATTTTCTAGTTTAAGTGTTTTATCTGGTATTTCACCGTCCATTACCACCAAGGAAATTGTTCCTGAACCAGTTGTATACTGTTCCAATGCTGTATGCAGTTAAAATGGTTAGATGTAACGATACTAGGTTTAACAGTTTAAGATGCTTATCAGAACCTGTATTGCTCGTACTTTGTTTTATTGATTTCTAACCATGAGTTCGCCTTGCAATATGAACAGTTAGACTGCTTCTAACCAGTTCTGGACTGTACCAATCATGTATGCCGTTCAAATGGTCAGATGTAACAATACTACGTTTAACGGTTTCACATGCGTATCAGATCCTGTATTGCTCATTTTCTAGTTTAAGTGTTTTATCTGGTATTTCACCGTCCATTACCAGCAACGAAATTGTTCCTGAATCAGTTGTATACTGTTCCAATGCTGTATGCAGTTAAAATGGTTAGATGTAACGATACTAGGTTTAACCGTTTAAGATGCTTATCAGAACCTGTATTGCTCGTACTTTGTTTTATTGATTTCTAACCATGAGTTCGCCTTGCAATATGAACAATTTGAATGCTCTAAACCAGTTCTGGCCTGTACCAGTCATGTATCCTTTAAAATTGTCAGATGTAACAATACTACGTTTAACGGTTTCACATGCGTATCATATGCTGTATTGCTCATTTTCTAGTTTAAGTGTTTTATCTGGTATTTCACAGTCCATTACCACCAAGTAAATTGTTCCTGAACCAGTTGTGTACTGTTCCAATGCTGTATGCAGTTAAAATGGTTAGATGTGACGATACTAGGTTTAACAGTTTAAGATGCTTATCAGAACCTGTATTGCTCGTACTTTGTTTTATTGATTTCTAACCATGAGTTCGCCTTGCAATATGAACAGTTAGACTGCTTCTAACCAGTTCTGGACTGTACCAATCATGTATGCCGTTAAAATGGTCAGATGTAACAATACTACGTTTAACGGTTTCACATGCGTATCAGATCCTGTATTGCTCATTTTCTAGTTTAAGTGTTTTATCTGGTATTTCACCGTCCATTACCACCAAGGAAATTGTTCCTGAACCAGTTGTGTACTGTTCCAATGCTGTATGCAGTTAAAATGGTTAGATGTAACGATACTAGGTTTAACAGTTTAAGATGCTTATCAGAACCTGTATTGCTCGTACTTTGTTTTATTGATTTCTAACCATGAGTTCGCCTTGCAATATGAACAATTAGACTGCTTCTAACCAGTTCTGGACTGTACCAGTCATGTATGCCGTTAAATGGTCAGATGTAACAATACTACGTTTAACGGTTTCACATGCGTATCAGATCCTGTATTGCTCATTTTCTAGTTTAAGTGTTTTATCTGGTATTTCACCGTCCATTACCACCAAGGAAATTGTTCCTGAACCAGTTGTATACTGTTCCAATGCTGTATGCAGTTAAAATGGTTAGATGTAACGATACTAGGTTTAACAGTTTAAGATGCTTATCAGAACCTGTATTGCTCGTACTTTGTTTTATTGATTTCTAACCATGAGTTCGCCTTGCAATATGAACAATTTGAATGCTCTAAACCAGTTCTGGACTGTACCAGTCATGTATGCCTTTAAAATGGTCAGATGTAACAATACTACGTTTAACGGTTTCACATGCGTATCAGATGCCTGTATTGCTCATTTTCTAGTTTAAGTGTTTTATCTGGTATTTCACCGTCCATTACCACCAAGGAAATTGTTCCTGAACCAGTTGTGTACTGTTCCAATGCTGTATGCAGTTAAAATGGTTAGATGTAACGATACTAGGTTTAACAGTTTAAGATGCTTATCAGAACCTGTATTGCTCGTACTTTGTTTTATTGATTTCTAACCATGAGTTCGCCTTGCAATATGAACAGTTAGACTGCTTCTAACCAGTTCTGGACTGTACCAATCATGTATGCCGTTCAAATGGTCAGATGTAACAATACTACGTTTAACGGTTTCACATGCGTATCAGATCCTGTATTGCTCATTTTCTAGTTTAAGTGTTTTATGTGGTATTTCAACGTCCATTACCACCAAGGAAATTGTTCCTGAACCAGTTGTGTACTGTTCCAATGCTGTATGCAGTTAAAATAGGTAGATGTAACGATACTACGTTTAACAGTTTAAGATACTTATCAGAACCTGTATTGCTCGTACATTGTTTTATTGTTTTCTAACCATGAGTTCGCCTTGCAATATGAACAATTTGAATGCTCTAAACCAGTTCTGGTCTGTACCAGTCATGTATCCTTTAAAATTGTCAGATGTAACAATACTAAGATTAACGGTTTCACATGCGTATCAGATCCTGTATTGCTCATTTTCTTGTTTAAGTGTTTTATCTGATAATTCACAGTCCGTTACCACCAAGGAAACTGTTCCTGGACCAGTTGTGTACAGTTCCAATGCTGTATGCAGTTAAAATGGTTAGATGTGACGATACTAAGTTTAACAGTTTAAGATGCTTATCAGAACCTGTATTGCTCGTACTTTGTTTTATTGATTTCTAACCATGAGTTCGCCTTGCAATATGAACAGTTAGACTGCTTCTAACCAGTTCTGGACTGTACCAATCATGTATGCCGTTCAAATGGTCAGATGTAACAATACTACGTTTAACGGTTTCACATGCGTATCAGATCCTGTATTGCTCATTTTCTAGTTTAAGTGTTTTATCTGGTATTTCACCGTCCATTACCAGCAACGAAATTGTTCCTGAACCAGTTGTGTACTGTTCCAATGCTGTATGCAGTTAAAATGGTTAGATGTAACGATACTAGGTTTAACAGTTTAAGATGCTTATCAGAACCTGTATTGCTCGTACTTTGTTTTATTGATTTCTAACCATGAGTTCGCCTTGCAATATGATCAATTTGAATGTTCTAAACCAGTTCTGGTCTGTACCAGTCATGTATCCTTTAAAATTGTCAGATGTAACAATACTACGTTTAACGGTTTCACATGCGTATCAGATCCTGTATTGCTCATTTTCTAGTTTAAGTGTTTTATCTGGTATTTCACCGTCCATTACCACCAAGGAAATTGTTCCTGAACCAGTTGTGTACTGTTCCAATACTGTATGCAGTTAAAATGGTTAGATGTAACGATACTAGGTTTAACAGTTTAAGATGCTTATCAGAACCTGTATTGCTCGTACTTTGTTTTATTGATTTCTAACCATGAGTTCGCCTTGCAATATGAACAGTTAGACTGCTTCTAACCAGTTCTGGACTGTACCAATCATGTATGCAGTTAAAATGGTCAGATGTAACAATACTACGTTTAACGGTTTCACATGCTTATCAGATCCTGTATTGCTCATTTTCTAGTTTAAGTGTTTTATCTGATATTTCACCGTCCATTACCACCAAGGAAATTGTTCCTGAACCAGTTGTGTACTGTTCCAATGCTGTATGCAGTTAAAATGGTTAGATGTAACGATACTAGGTTTAACAGTTTAAGATGCTTATCAGAACCTGTATTGCTCGTACTTTGTTTTATTGATTTCTAACCATGAGTTCGCCTTGCAATATGAACAGTTAGACTGCTTCTAACCAGTTCTGGACTGTACTAATCATGTATGCAGTTAAAATGGTCAGATGTAACAATACTACGTTTAACGGTTTCACATGATTATCAGATCCTGTATTGCTCATTTTCTAGTTTAAGTGTTGTATCTGGTATTTCACCGTCCATTACCAGCAACGAAATTGTTCCTGAATCAGTTGTATACTGTTCCAATGCTGTATGCAGTTAAAATGGTTAGATGTAACGATACTAGGTTTAACAGTTTAAGATGCTTATCAGAACCTGTATTGCTCGTACTTTGTTTTTTTGATTTCTAACCATGAGTTCGCCTTGCAATATGAACAATTTGACTGCTTCTAAACCAGTTCTGGACTGTACCAGTCATGTATCCTTTAAAATTGTCAGATGTAACAATACTACGTTTAACGGTTTCACATGCGTATCAGATGCTGTATTGCTCATTTTCTAGTTTAAGTGTTTTATCTGGTATTTCACCGTCCATTACCACCAAGGAAATTGTTCCTGAACCAGTTGTGTACTGTTCCAATGCTGTATGCAGTTAAAATGGTTAGATGTAACGATACTAGGTTTAACAGTTTAAGATGCTTATCAGAACCTGTATTGCTCGTACTTTGTTTTATTGATTTCTAACCATGAGTTCGCCTTGCAATATGAACAGTTAGACTGCTTCTAACCAGTTCTGGACTGTACCAATCATGTATGCAGTTAAAATGGTCAGATGTAACAATACTACGTTTAACGGTTTCACATGCTTATCAGATCCTGTATTGCTCATTTTCTAGTTTAAGTGTTTTATCTGGTATTTCACCGTCCATTACCACCAAGGAAATTGTTCCTGAACCAGTTGTGTACTGTTCCAATGCTGTATGCAGTTAAAATGGTTAGATGTAACGATACTAGGTTTAACAGTTTAAGATGCTTATCAGAACCTGTATTGCTCGTACTTTGTTTTATTGATTTCTAACCATGAGTTCGCCTTGCAATATGAACAATTTAGACTGCTTCTAAACCAGTTCTGGACTGTACCAGTCATGTATGCATTTAAAATGGTCAGATGTAACAATACTACGTTTAACGGTTTCACATGCGTATCAGATCCTGTATTGCTCATTTTCTAGTTTAAGTGTTTTATCTGGTATTTCACCGTCCATTACCACTAAGGAAATTGTTCCTGAACCAGTTGTGTACTGTTCCAATGCTGTATGCAGTTAAAATGGTTAGATAGTAACGATACTAGGTTTACCAGTTTAAGATGCTTATCAGAACCTGTATTGCTCGTACTTTGTTTTATTGATTTCTAACCATGAGTTCGCCTTGCAATATGAACAGTTAGACTGCTTCTAACCAGTTCTGGACTGTACCAATCATGTATGCAGTTAAAATGGTCAGATGTAACAATACTACGTTTAACGGTTTCACATGCCTTATCAGATCCTGTATTGCTCATTTTCTAGTTTAAGTGTTTTATCTGGTATTTCACCGTCCATTACCACCAAGGAAATTGTTCCTGAACCAGTTGTATACTGTTCCAATGCTGTATGCAGTTAAAATGGTTAGATGTAACGATACTAGGTTTAACAGTTTAAGATGCTTATCAGAACCTGTATTGCTCGTACTTTGTTTTATTGATTTCTAACCATGAGTTCGCCTTGCAATATGAACAGTTAGACTGCTTCTAACCAGTTCTGGACTGTACCAATCATGTATGCTGTTCAAATGGTCAGATGTAACAATACTACGTTTAACGGTTTCACATGCGTATCAGATCCTGTATTGCTCATTTTCTAGTTTAAGTGTTTTATCTGGTATTTCACCGTCCATTACCACCAAGAAATTGTTCCTGAACCAGTTGTATACTGTTCCAATGCTGTATGCAGTTAAAATGGTTAGATATAACGATACTAGGTTTAACAGTTTAAGATGCTTATCAGAACCTGTATTGCTCGTACTTTGTTTTATTGATTTCTAACCATGAGTTCGCCTTGCAATATGAACAGTTAGACTGCTTCTAACCAGTTCTGGACTGTACCAATCATGTATGCTGTTCAAATGGTCAGATGTAACAATACTACGTTTAACGGTTTCACATGCTTATCAGATCCTGTATTGCTCATTTTCTAGTTTAAGTGTTTTATCTGGTATTTCACCGTCCATTACCACCTAAGGAAATTGTTCCTGAACCAGTTGTATACTGTTCCAATGCTGTATGCAGTTAAAATGGTTAGATATACGATACTAGGTTTAACAGTTTAAGATGCTTATCAGAACCTGTATTGCTCGTACTTTGTTTTATTGATTTCTAACCATGATTTCGCCTTGCAATATGAACAGTTAGACTGCTTCTAACCAGTTCTGGACTGTACCAATCATGTTTTCGGTTCAAATGGTCAGATGTAACAATACTACGTTTAATGGTTTCACATGCGTGTCAGATCCTGTATTGCTCATTTTGTAGTTTAAGTGTTTTATCTGGTATTTCACCGTCCATTAAACATACAAACATAGAAAATCAGCATTTCTGTCGTTGAATCGGTGTATAGGCGGTGAGAGCGAAATCGTCAAATCTTACTATCTATACTGCATAGAGCAGTTGCAGGGTGCAATATATAGTTGAATTTGTAAATAAATTCGTAATACAAAGCGAAATTGCACCTTGTGTGGAGTATACATGAGATTAACAACACTCGACGACTCTAATTAATAGCATTCAATTGGGATTCGATAAAAAATGTCAATTAATCATCCCCCCTTCCGAGTTGCAAGTGATCCGATACTCTCGGAAATTCCTCGATACCCACGAGACCGAATTACGATCCTTCTAAAAACGAAGCTACACTCACCATGGGAAAAATGAGGTCGAGGCTGTAAACTGTGTCTATGTGCAAGCATCTAGGGTTCGTTGCTCAGAATAAGAAAATAACATCGAAAACGAAGATTTTATTTTCTCCTCGTTTTTGTGCTTTTCACGAGCTGAAACGTTCAAAAACGAGGTGAAACAGAAATCATTATATCCGGCTATTTTAACTGTATAGGGCAGTTACCGGGTGCATTATCGAATAGAGGCAGTTAAGAAATACGTAATGCAAAGCGAAATTGCACCTAGAATAATATACAAACATAGAAAATGAGCATTTCTGTCGTTGAATCGGTGTATAGGAGGTGAGAGCGAAAACGTAAAATCTGACTATCTATACTGCATAGAGCAGTTGCAGGGTGAGTAGAATTTATTGATAATTTCGTAATACAATTGCGTAACATATAAATAAAGATCAGTTGCAAGGGTGCAATATCGAGTAGAATTTATTGATAATTTCGTAATACAAAGCGAAATTGCACCTAGAATAAGAAAATAACATCGAAAACGAAGATTTTTTTTCTCCTCGTTTTTGAGCTTTTCACGAGCTGAAACGTTCAAAAACGAGGATGAAACGGAAATCATTATATCCGGCTATTTTAACTGTATAGGGCAGTTACAGGGTGCATTATCGAATAGAGGCAGTTAAGAAATACGTAATGCAAAGCGAAATTGCACCTAGAATAATATACAAACATAGAAAATGAGCATTTCTGTCGTTGAATCGGTGTATAGGAGGTGAGAGCGAAAACGTAAAATCTGACTATATATACTGCATAGATCAGTTGCAGGGTGCAATATCGAGTAGAATTTATTGATAATTTCGTAATACAAAGCGAAATTGCACCTAGGAATAAGAAAATAACATTCGAAAACGAAGATTTTATTTTCTCCTCGTTTTTGAGCTTTTCACGAGCTGAAACGTTCAAAAACGAGGATGAAACGGAAATCACTATATACGGCTATTTTAACTGTATAGGGCAGTTACCGGGTGCATTATCGAATAGAGGCAGTTAAGAAATACGTAATGCAAAGCGAAATTGCACCTAGAATAATATACAAACATAGAAAATGAGCATTTCTGTCGTTGAATCGGTGTATAGGAGGTGAGAGCGAAAACGTAAAATCTGACTATATATACTGCATAGATCAGTTGCAGGGTGCAATATCGAGTAGGATTTATTGATAATTTCGTAATACAAAGCGAAATTGCACCTAGGATAAGAAAATAACATCGAAAATAAGATTTTTTTTTCTCCTCGTTTTTGTAGCTTTTCACGAGCTGAAACGTTCAAAAACGAGGTGAAACGGAAATCATTATATCCGGCTATTTTAACTGTATAGGGCAGTTACCGGGTGCATTATCGAATAGAGGCAGTTAAGAAATACGTAATGCAAAGCGAAATTGCACCTAGAATAATATACAAACATAGAAAATGAGCATTTCTGTCGTTGAATCGGTGTATAGGAGGTGAGAGCGAAAACGTAAAATCTGACTATATATACTGCATAGATCAGTTGCAGGGTGCAATATCGAGTAGGAATTTATTGATAATTTCGTAATACAAAGCGAAATTGCACCTAGGATAAGAAAATAACATCGAAAACGAAGATTTTATTTTCTCCTCGTTTTTGTGCTTTTCACGAGCTGAAACGTTCAAAAACGAGGTGAAACGGAAATCATTATATCCGGCTATTTTAACTGTATAGGGCAGTTACCGGGTGCATTATCGAATAGAGGCAGTTAAGAAATACGTAATGCAAAGCGAAATTGCACCTAGAATAATATACAAACATAGAAAATGAGCATTTCTGTCGTTGAATCGGTGTATAGGAGGTGAGAGCGAAAACGTAAAATCTGACTATATATACTGCATAGATCAGTTGCAGGGTGCAATATCGAGTAGGAATTTATTGATAATTTCGTAATACAAAGCGAAATTGCACCTAGAATAAGAAAATAACATCGAAAACGAAGATTTTATTTTCTCCTCGTTTTTGTGCTTTTCACGAGCTGAAACGTTCAAAAACGAGGTGAAACGGAAATCACTATATCCGGCTATTTTAACTGTATAGGGCAGTTACCGGGTGCATTATCGAATAGAGGCAGTTAAGAAATACGTAATGCAAAGCGAAATTGCACCTAGAATAATATACAAACATAGAAAATGAGCATTTCTGTCGTTGAATCGGTGTATAGGAGGTGAGAGTGAAAACGTAAAATCTGACTATAAATACTGGATAGATCAGTTGCAGGGTGCAATATCGAGTAGAATTTATTGATAATTTCGTAATACAAAGCGAAATTGCACCTAGGATAAGAAAATAACATCGAAAACGAAGATTTTATTTTCTCCTCGTTTTTGTGCTTTTCACGAGCTGAAACGTTCAAAAACGAGGAGAAACGGAAATCATTATATCCGGCTATTTTAACTGTATAGGGCAGTTACCGGGTGCATTATCGAATAGAGGCAGTTAAGAAATACGTAATGCAAAGCGAAATTGCACCTAGAATAATATACAAACATAGAAAATGAGCATTTCTGTCGTTGAATCGGTGTATAGGAGGTGAGAGCGAAAACGTAAAATCTGACTATATATACTGCATAGATCAGTTGCAGGGTGCAATATCGAGTAGAATTTATTGATAATTTCGTAATACAAAGCGAAATTGCACCTAGAATAAGAAAATAACATCGAAAACGAAGATTTTATTTTCTCCTCGTTTTTGTGCTTTTCACGAGCTGAAACGTTCAAAAACGAGGTGAAACGGAAATCATTATATCCGGCTATTTTAACTGTATAGGGCAGTTACCGGGTGCATTATCGAATAGAGGCAGTTAAGAAATACGTAATGCAAAGCGAAATTGCACCTAGAATAATATACAAACATAGAAAATGAGCATTTCTGTCGTTGAATCGGTGTATAGGAGGTGAGAGCGAAAACGTAAAATCTGACTATCTATACTGCATAGATCAGTTGCAGGGTGCAATATCGAGTAGGATTTATTGATAATTTCGTAATACAAAGCGAAATTGCACCTAGGATAAGAAAATAACATCGAAAACGAAGATTTTATTTTCTCCTCGTTTTTGTGCTTTTCACGAGCTGAAACGTTCAAAAACGAGGTGAAATCGGAAATCACTATATACGGCTATTTTAACTATCCCAGCTGCACGTTTGAAAAAAAACAAGGAGTTATATAGAACGATGCATAGTACACACCTTTAATATTACTTAAAACAGTTGTTTAATTTTAACAATTAACTAGAAGATTTCTTGTCCTGTGTACAATGTGCTTTCTGTCAACATAAGATTGTATTTCGAGAAGTGA